>MU223593.1:2353018-2367535 GCA_018584345.1 Thuja plicata
GCCTTCATTTTACATTTTTACACATCCATGACTAGAGAGCTATGGATCGATATTTGAGGCCTCATTCTTGAGCAACCTTGAATGGAATGATTCATAGAAGTGTGACAACATTTATGCACACAACTCCCACCCAGGCCCTCTTTGTCCTTGATGACAAAAAGGGGGAGAAACAAATATGATATTTTTGAAATAGATATGGTAACATGGTAAGTGGTAACAGTTGGTACTTTGACATTGTGGCAGTGCTTCTTGATGATGTTTTTAGATGATACTTTGATAGTTGGTACTTTGACATAGTTGGTACTTTGACATTTTGACAATGCTTCTTGATGATTTTCTATGGTACTTTGTGGATGATACAGTTGGTGTGGATCAGGGATTTGGATTTATACAGTTGGTGTGGATCAGGGATTTGGATTTTGTCCTACTGTTTTGTCTAGTTCAGATATTTGATATCATTTACTGTCTATCTTTTTTGGTGCTGATGTTAATATTTTTTATTTATTTTTATTCTGGACAGTAATACACATTGATGCTATTAGGTCCTTGACAATGGCACAGATGATGATATTTTGGTTATGGTCCTCATGATGAACATGATATTTTAGTGGAAGTTTGATGGTGATTCTTTGATTCTCATTCTGATTGGTGTTCCGATCACACATTTTTGGCTCATACTCAATATGGCATGATACTTGGTATTTTTTTTATCTTGGTGGTTTTTTGCCATCAAGGACAATGGGGGAGATTTTTGACTCTGACTTTATCCTTGATGACATGACTGGTGACAGGAATCTTACCCCAGTTAAATCATGGTTAAGGATATTTATGCAAAGGAATCCACGTGGTCCAGATTTGAAATCTTTATGTGTTAAAATTAAAAGACGGATCTCAAAGCATTTTCTTTTTTGTAAAAGGATATCATTTTTGTTTTGAAGGTTGCCTTGTGCCCTAGCCGTTGTCAACGATGCTCATTTTGATGCTTCCATTGTTTTGGTTAAGTTTAAGATTATGGTTTTCACATATTCTAATCTGCAGTTTGAAAATGAAAGGTTTGATGGTTCTTGTTTCACTCACAACAGTTATTGTGAGAGGGTAAAGTAATTTGAGTTCATTCTTCACAGGTATGTCATCGGCTGCTCATTTTTTTTTAAAAAAAAGGGGGAAGAAAGTGTTAACTAAGTATACTTTCTATTCTTAATATCAGAATTTGTTTAAAGCTTTGATCACCATTTATGGCTTAGTTGCTAAGTAGTTTTTGATAAAGCATTTTGTTGATCAAAGTGTTTTGACAGTTATTGAAGTTATGATTTTTTACTCTCACAGGAATAGATTTGTAACCTCATTCAAGGGTTAGTTTGAAGATTTTTTTAAGATGTTTTTGAAACCTCTGTGGTTTAATTATGAGATTGGATGTTTATTACAAATCAGTTTTGTTACCATGTGTAATCGGAACAAATCACAGTTTACTGTTGATAACAACTTTGTTCCATCTTTTTGTATATTGAAAATGTGAAGTGATGATATTCTAAATGGGCATACGAAGGAGTTTTTTGATGGATTTGTTAAAAAAATTCAGTTGTAACTTCTCTGTTCAATTACATTCACATATGTACAAAGAGTCCTTTTTGGGCTGTCTATATATGTGTTGATGTAGTTGAAAGAAGAGAGTTTTTTGTGTGGAGAAAAAGAATAGAGGGAGAAACTTTTGTCCAGGAACTATATTGAAGATCATTTAGTGTAATAAATGTTAATGGTCATATATTTGTAATTTTGACAAGTATATTATCATGGACCCTATTTGAACTTGTAAGGGTTAAGGGGTTGTAGCTCCTTGCAGCAGGGCTGCTAAACTGGATGTATTGGATTGGGATTAATAAAGGAACGGAGTGGTTTTCTCCCTATGTCGAGATCTAGTTGGATCTTGAGGGTTTCCACTCAGCACAAATGATGTGTCTTGATTATAGTTATAATTTATGCTATGATATTTCTGCCTTGTTAAATCTGTTCTTTGAATTTACATCTGTGTTCTTCAAGTTGGTTAAATTGGATAGTTGTTAAGTTCAGTTTTTCTAAGTCATATTTCTTTATACATCTATCTCGTCTATTGACTTTAAACCATGGCTTTGTTTGATAATCTATCCTAAAGAAATTTTTAGGTACTCTGATTCACCCCCTCCCCCTCTTAGAGTATGTCTACTTTCAACAATCTTCACTTGTGAAATACAGCAGAACATCCAGAAAATCCTTCTCGGAGTCCTTATGCTCAGTGCTTTCCCTTCTGGCAGCAAGCCTTTTTTGTATGAATATATCAGTAAATTCATACAATGCCTTCAAATATTTTTCCATCTCATGAGACACCCCCTGAGGGTCGAGGAAATGGAGAAATGGGATCCACCAAATTGAGTGTTTTGGATAGATCCACCATTTTCCCGACTGTATCTTTGAACCCTGTAGAAGCTGGATTCTGCGGATCAAACACACTTGTGTCGATGATCATTTTGCCCAACAAATTCAAAAATGTGCATAATACCATTCTTCCAATATCCACCACATTTCCCTTGTCCTGGAAAATGAGTTGAATCATGTGAAATACCTCATCTCTTCTGAGGTGATGCAGAGCTTCTAGTCTTTTGTGGTTGAAAAGCTCAGCTATTGAAATGTGTCGGAGATGGCGCTAGTAAGGCCCGTATTCGCCCCAAATAAGTAAGGACTTGTGATGGGAAATGGACTTGACTGCTTCTATCACCGTTCGCCCAGCGAGGACATTGTCGTGCATTTTGAGGGCCTCTTTGGCCATGGCAGGACAAGAAATAACCACTATACTTTTCATGCCCAGACGGACAGTCATGAGGGGGCTGTATTGAAGAGAAAGTGCGTGCAGAGACTCGTGTGGCCTTTTACCCAGCTGAAAGATGTTTCCCACAATAGGCCAAGAAGGAGATCCAGGAGGAAGAGGAAATCTTTCCCTTCTCCATAGAAAGAGGAATAGAAAGAGCGATGCAAGAGTGGGAAGGAGCAAAGGATACCAGGAAAGCAATGGAATATCCATATCAACTTTAAACAACGCTATCGTTATTTTGGTTTACTTAATCTCCCGTATACACCATTTTGTAGCCAAAATGCTATCGGTGGTTGTACTTTAGCACTCGCCATATAGTCTTTGAGCAGGAGAAAATGAAGGTGAGAGGGGCTCCACAGAAATGGAAAAGGCAAATTTTCCGTATCGACTCTTTTTAGTGGTCAAATCGTCGAGACTGATGTTTTTATTCTAGAATTTATTTTTTATTATTTTTTAAATTATTGTTTTTATTCACTCATATGATTACAACTTAATCATATGGAGATTCACACATATGATTAAATATGAAGAATGTTTAAATATGTTTTATATGAAGAATGGCTCCCATTCAGCAGTCATTATGTATTATGTATGCATTTATTGTACTTGCTAGCAGGTAATATAGTATTGTAGTATTGCATTAACATGTGTACAATTAATGAATTGTTTTGCGTCCTTTTTTGAGAGTTTCTATTATTGTGAATGATTTTGATAAAAGAAAAAACATGCTCCACTAATACTTCCTTTTAATTTAAAAATTAATTGTAATTAATATTATA
Source organism: Thuja plicata (assembly GCA_018584345.1). NCBI lineage: Eukaryota > Viridiplantae > Streptophyta > Pinopsida > Cupressales > Cupressaceae > Thuja > Thuja plicata. The sequence goes on from MU223593.1 coordinate 2,356,640, forward strand.
TTATAATTAATTTCTAATCTTGGAAGAAGCTGCCTTTCAGTGACCTCATTATAGGAAGCTTTCCTGTCTCTGTTCAAGGGTCTGATGTTTTTAAAACCATATGGAAATCCTAGGAGCATATTAAACATATTATCTCTAATAAAGCCTTCCATGAATCTAACCTTCTTTTTGGTAAAAGGTCCATTTGGTGGAATTTGCAAATCTCTGGAAAACCGTTTGCTCTTTCTCAAGGTTGTTCTGTGAAGTTGTGGCATAATTTGGGTATCTCACAATTTATAGATTTGTTTGAGCATGACAGAATTATAAGTTGGGATGTACTCAAGTCCTGCTACAATATTTCACTTTCCCAAAGAAGACTTATATTGTGAATAATATTAAAGCTAAAAACATTTATAAGATTCTCAATTAGAATGGCTCTATTATCAAACATGTCAATAAAATTTGGTATACTAACTTGGAAGACAAAGATTGGAAAAAACATTTTGACAGGCTTTGGAATAATGGCATCGATCCTAAAATCTGTTATTTTAAATGGCTTACTCTTCTTGATAGGCTCCCTATTAAAAAAGACTCTTATACTATTGAAAATTGGAGCATATGTAAGATGCCTGAATCTACTAGACATATCCTCCTGGACTGTACTTTTTCTAAAGCTATTTGGGCTATGTTTGGTTTTACTTACCCCAAATATATTAACACTTTTGAAATCATTGATGGACATGTTCATGGCTTAAAGAAAGACACTAACTTATTTTGCAATATCTTGTCTTCCAACATCCTCTGGCAGATATGGAAGTGCAGGAATGAAGAAAAATTTCTTGATAGCACCAGAGATCTTACTGAGTTTTGTCTTAAACTCACATATTCAAATATTTCCTCGCAGGTTTCTATCAATATGTTGATTAGCAGGGAGAAGCTGAAAAGGTTCCTAAAGATGGGCTATTCCACCATGTTTGTCTTCGAGATGAAAGACGGACATGAATGGAGGAGGCACATGGATAACCTCGTTCTTTTTGATGAGATGGTTAAGAGGTTGCATGAGGATTTCAAGAAGAATAAAAATGCAACGGATGACCAGATCTTCATGTTGGCCCATATTCAGGCTAAAAGAAACATGGTTTGGATGGAAGACCTCATGGGTTGGACTGCATGGGCAGACACTTACTATGACATTCTTCACTAGCAACTTTTGTTACTTCTCTTTTTGTAATATCTAATACTTACTGTAGATGGTGGTGTTTATAACTTGTTACTCTCGGGTGTTCATATTTTGACACTATTGTTGAGGTTTGCTCTTTGATTATACTATTATCAATACAAAAAAATCTACGTTCGAGTCATTACAATAGAAAAGAATAAAACATATTTTATATCAAGAATGATTTTAATCTCATGCAAATAGTTTAAAAAATAAACAAACTAACATTATAAAAAAATTACAATTAATTAATAACATTTTTTTAAAATTCTATTAGAAGTTAATAAATGACAAAATAATCTTTAAAAAATATAATATAATAATAATAATTACAAATATTTTTCATAATTAAAATATTATAATATTGAAAATTTTATATTCCTATCAGTTCTTAATTATTTTTAATATGTTTCATTAATACTTATATAAATATTTATCCATAAATTTGTATAGTATAATATTAAATTGATTTTTTTCTTTTATATTTACATTTATTTTTACTGTTCAATTATATATTTTCTATATTTACACATATTCTTCACATTTGTAAATTTTTTTTATATTTAAGATATATCCCATATATAAAATTGATTATGCAAAATTAACCCTAAATTTTATGAACTAGTGAGTTTATTCCCACTTTAAACCAGCTCAAAATATAAATTCATAACTCAACTCATTCCACAAAGTTAAAGAAATTCCACGAAACAAACAAAGTTAAAGAAAATGATGTGAACACAATCTCCAAATTCGTAAGAAATTTAAATATTTTAAGTAAAAATCAGTTGGAAATTGGTACATATTCACTCGGTCTTTTGGATGAGATATTTGTAAGACAAATGTTTTTGTCTCATCAATCTTCAATAATGTATGATTGTGGACACGATGTTTTTGGTTTTAAAACAAAACAATAAATACATGCTACTTCACAAAACCTATATCAGTTTTACTTTTCGCATCTTAGATGATGGTGTGTGCCCAATATTTTAGGCTTAAAAATGTAATAAATAAATGATATGTAATATGTTGCTATGATTTATGTTAGATATTAATTGTGTTTTAGATTTAGATGATTGGATATTAATATTGGGTAATTCAAATGTTAAAATTAACTCTTCTTTACAAGCCGGTTTATTGAAAAGTAAAGAAAATATAATGTTCACAAATATATCCTAAGGAATGAGGTTCACAAGTTTAAACATGTCTAATCTATAACATGATGATTGCAAGGTTAAATCATATTACAATATTGAGCCCCAAATGTGTTGACAATAAAGATGTGTTTAGTTTGCAAGATGCTAGACAAGTGGGGACCAAACAAGAAGAACAAATGCATGAGTATTTTTGAGTGCTTTCAATTTTCAGATCAGCTCGGTATGTGCAAGATCATAAGGGGTTAAAAAGTGGCATATGAAATAAAAAAAATTTTAACCAAAGCATATGGGATATCTAAAACATATCACATATTTGGTATCTTTGCATACAAATCCTAAAATTAGATAGGATGTATTATTTTTACTATTATATTAATAAAAATAATACAAAATTTTATATTATTGTATGATGTATAAATATAAATACTAATATATTATAAGTTTTAATATTATTATATAATATATTATAGTATATTGTAATAATATATTATAGTATATTGTAATAATATATTATAGTATATTGTAATTATATATTATATTATATATTATTATGATTAATAATAATATATATATTAAAATTTTATTACAATATACTATAATATATTATTACAATATACTATTATATTAATCATATATAATATTATATATATGATAAATATATAGCATTATAAAAATATATAATAATGATATATTATGATATTATAATATTGTTATATTATCATGACATATTATAATATCATAATATTTTAATATCACATTATAATATTATATGTGGTAGTAGAAAAGGAGGAAAATATCAGATATATGATTCAAATTAAATATTAATGAAGGCTCTAAGCGGTAGATTGTATAAGGATTTAATATTTCAGTCAATTATTAGGGTCATTAGATCCTCATTTGGTTTATAGGTGATATATAGATAATCCCTTAAATGGTAAGTATAGAAGCTATTTATTATCTCTTTTGTTTTGATGAGGTAGACATGTATAGACTTTCTATGGGTTTGCAATATATATAGATTAGGCCTGACATACTAAGTATGCAAGTTTTTTTAATTATCTCTTCCATTTGCACTGATCGGATGTAGATAATTGATTCGTATGGACTAGAACTATATATATTATATTCAAAATAATATAAAGACTTTTACTTATGGGCATTATGTAATCTTGGTTAAGATTCCACATGTTTAGCAACACAATTATCTCAATTTCTTAAAGAAAACTTATAAGAAGATATAGGATTTTTTCTTTTTCTTTGATCTATGCATTAATAAGTTATTTAAGATTAGGCTTTTACTGATTTGAGCCCTTTTGTGGCGTGAATTGATAGGAACATTGTTAATCACATTGACCTGCAAAGTATCCCCTATTTTGTATTATACAGTAAGGTTTTTTAGAATGCTTAATACACTGTAACAAAAAAGGGTAATATGTACTGATATTTTTTCTGTGATCTATGGATATTATTACGACTCTTGAAACACATGTGTTACAATTTAATGCTAAACCCTGATTAATAAAGTTATGTGAGCATAAATAGGCTACAGTCCTAGTTTATTAAGCCAACCAAAGCATGTATAAATTAATTTTATCCTAGATGATCATTAAATCCAGTTAGTAGGTATGCATCAGTTTCCCTTTTGTTATGCACTGCATACTCGTCCCTACATTTTGTGTGCAAAATGTCAAGTCCCCCTTTTTCTTTTCTTTCTTTCCTTCCCTTCTTTTTAGTTTGGTTTGGTCCTTTATTTCTCCAAGCCTTTTGGTCCCGTTAGGTCGTTGCCTTTCTTTTGGTGTCCATTGTTGTCTCTAGCACCCAGTTCCCAGAGTGTCATTCCCAAGTGGGTGATTCTAAATATTTGGTACCCGACGATCATTTTCCCTTCCTTCGAAGGTGAATGATCGTTAGGTTTTTTTGAGTCCAAACCCTGATCGCCGGCATGTTTCTCAAAGTTACTTTTCGTAACTAATGCACTCTCCTAGGAATTATTTAAGGCCTTTTACCTTGTCATTTTTACACTTACCATAAATAAATTACCTTTTGGCAAATTTTCTTGAGAGCGAAGCGATTTGTTTTCTGAGCTAAGACGCCTGAGCTAGAAGGTGCAGAGGTGTGTTTAATGGTTCTTGTGGAGTGTTTAGGTGACAGAGTGAAGCTATTTGCAGTATCCCCTTTTGGCATTTTGAGTTCCAGGTAGGCTCTTGGGTTTCTTTGTTTTTGTTTCCTCTATTTTTCTATGTGTTTCTTGCTTCTTTCGTTTGCTGGGTTTTGTTCCATTTTGTGTATGTTCCTTGTCGTCTATTTGTGCTTTTCATTTTGGTTTTTTCATTTCTATCTGGTGTTTTTTTTCTTTTCGCTTCATGTCTATTTTATTTTGTCACTTCAAGGTTGTGTCTGTCATTCGGTAGGACGATGTCCTTGAGCCCGGTGCATCTTCTTCCTTTCATAGCCATCCATCTTAGAAGGAGAGACACCCACCCTTTTGGGTTGTAGATTTCGTAAATATTGTTTGTTTCTTACTAGGGAGTCTGTAAATATGTCATAGTTTCATTTGTATATATTCTATATATATTCTGTGAATAGTCTATAAATTCTCTGTAAATCTGAGTCTCCGTAGATTTCTTGTAAGTTTAGGGTCTGTACTTGAACTATAAGTTTGAGTCTGTGGGTTCTGGTAGCTCGTTGTAGGCTTAGTTCTGTTTGTAAATTTTGCGAGTCTGCAACACTCTATTTTTCATCTTCTCAGAGAGAGGGTGTTTCTGAGAGTTTCTTCCCAGTTGGGTGTTTCAGAAGCAATTCCTAAGGACCCTCTATTGTCCCAATTCTTTACGAGGTCTGAGACCATGTCCACCCAATGACCAGGTTCACCACCCTGGTTGGTGCTTCCCTGGACATCGAGGAGGTACATATGCCAGATGTAGAGGCTAGCTCACCAGCAGCTCGTTAATTTTTCTTTCTCCTCCATCCTTTCTGTCTTAATGGTAGAATTAGTTCACACAAATGAGCATTTAAAATTCATCCCAAGTGGAATTCATGCCACTCGTGCTAGAACAATTGTCCATTAAATTTCATTACTCGGTTGAGTGGGCATGCGTCTATTAAAGTACGGAAGCAAGGCTACCTATCTTATCACTAATGATTGTCATCTTTTCAAGTTAATGTTGAGTGTGTCAGTAGGCCTGACCTTTTCCACCTCATACGACCCCTTTTTAGGTCATTATTTTGGATCCATGGTAAACAAGAAAAAAATTTGTGTGTTAAAATGTTTTTATATCTCAGACATATGATCCCATTTAGGATGCCTTAAAGTATCTCTATTTTAGGTGGGAAGGCGAAGTCACTCTCAAAGCCTCCAGAATCTAGAATCTTTCAATGTTTATATACTGATGGTTGTCTAGTTCACAGGTATAGGTCAAAGAAAGTAAGAAACAGCTTTAGGGTCTTCACCTCCCGAGAGTCTGAAACTCCCGAGTGTCGATGCAGGCACCAGTAAGAAGAATAAGATAGAGCACACATTGGAAAATCTTCCACTAACCCAGAAATATAATAATAATAGGATGATTCATGGGTCTTGAATTGAGTCTGCACTTAAAGAGATCACTGACACAGACGTGGGTACATGGGCCAAATTGCAAGGCCTCATTCAAACAATCCATTAGTTTTGATGCTACAATGACTCCAACTCAGTTAACTTAGCGGCATCCATAATTATTCAAGTAGCTGGTTTTCCATGCTCAGTACAAGCGTCAAACATAATTTTTCTCCTAGCTAGGGGTTATTGCCAAGGAAGTATGACTGTTGTGTTGACTTCCCCCACTCCTCTAGGATAACCGGATCCCATTGTCACATTGGACCATGACGCCACTGGCAAAGGGTGGTGCATCTGACGATTCACAGGTATTTTTTCTCTCACCAAGGTCGATGTCCTCCAACGGTATGAGGATGCAGCAGACATGGCCCAACACCACCTCAATATCGAATGGCTAAAAAGTTTGTACTGGGATTACAAGAAAATGTGAATAGAGCTTCCTCGCTCTGACTTCAAGGAGCCCATCCAGGCGGGAATTATCTTTTTTTGCAGGATTTTTGGGGAACCCCATGCCCAATAATTCTCTCCCTAGATGTATTATTTCTTATATGGTATGACCACCAACAAGGCACACTTCGAATGGACTGACGTCATCGTCATACATGTAGACAACCAGATGAGGAAGGTCAACATAGAGTGGAAGTTCTACATGAATTCTTATGTACTTTGGCCCCTTTCCCTGCAGTGCCAGGGAATCTGAGGATTAACAACGGTTGGTATTCTCGAGGAAGGACCTGGTCAGGTTTCTCCATGGGACCACTTCTCCCAAATTTAGTGGGACCAGAGTTTCCCACATTTTTGTAGAGTCAACAACGCCTTCATCTTCCATGGGATCAATGCGATCACTAGTGATCAGGGATTCAGATTATCCTTGCAGGCCATGAGCCTGGTTTGTGTGTGGAAATGTTACTTCATCCACTTTTCCCAACACACATATATTTGGGTGTCTCGCTTCTCTAGGGAACCTTTTCTGTTGCCCAAGCACTATGGGGACAGAATTATTTTATTGGAATTTTGTAGGAAAATTTTGCAGATGCATGCCTTGACGACCTTGAAGAAGGTCACCATTCCCTCATTCCCATTTATTTGCGGGTAATACTCTTTCTCCCTCACCATGGCCTGAGAAGCAGAAAATGAGCTAAGCAGCTTTAACTTAGAAAAATATTCTTTCAGTCGTAAGGATTACGATCCGCTTGGGCGACTACAAAGGTTAATGCCCAAGGGGGTAAACCCCCATGCTCAACACATAGAAGATTTATGGGCCAATTGCCAAGATAATTATGATGTCCAAAAGTGGCGCTAAACCAAGGTGGCAAAAGGAATGATGGAACAACTTAAGCTCTGGACATTCCCACAGACGTTTTCAAACACCGGGCCCCAAGAGGACCCTGAGTATAAAGATGCAGGTATAGATAAGATGGACCTCCCTTTGGTAGATTGGGATACACCAGAGATTTTGAATATCAATATTTGGAGGCCTTAATCTCCCAGGCTACGGAACAATCCAAGCATAGGGAAAGAAAAAGATGGACGCCCTAGCTCAGGTTTTGGACTCTATTTTTCCCCCCTGATGGTGGAGTTGGGTGATAAATTGGAGCACTCCCAGAAATTAATGGACCCAGAAAATGCCAGAGTGACTTTTGGTCTAGGAGCTACCCCGGTAGGCTCCTATCCTCTGTCAGGAGGTTCTCCTTCCCTGGCTATTTTATTAAGTGTAGTGTGTGAATCAAAGATCACCAAAACTATGGCAACTGTAGATCCTGAAATGCCACTCAATAGAAGAAAGAAGAAAAAGGCAGATTGGTCCCCGTGGAATAGAAATTTGGGCCCGGAGCCTGAGGATGTACCTGATTTTGAGGTACTTTCTTCCTCCTCCTTTGAGAAAGAAGATCATCTGGAGAGTCCCCCAGAGATAGCACAGATCAACATTGACAACTTCTTCTCAATGGGTGATCTCATAGAATTGTACGGTATGGTTGACAGTACCGTAGAAGAGAAATTGGAATAAGAAGTTGAGGTTTCCATACATGATTGAATAGGGCTAGAAGATGTGGCAACCCAAGAAAAAGATGTATCCCAGCCCGAAGAGGCTGAAGGAGAAAAGGAAATACCACAAGAGCAAGAAAATAACCCGGTCATGGAGCAAGTCTCGGCTGACGAGGAAACCAGACCTCTGGGAACAACCATAACCTCCAAAATAGTACTCCTGAGCCTAATCAGTGATTAGAGTTTGCTGACACCACTAGATATAGTGGTCAGAAAATTTGCATCCATATTTCAGCAAGTAGATCTGAATGAGCTACCTCAGCCTCCTCCACCACCCAGCCCACCTATGGATGACATTCTAGAAGATGATGTGGAGGGAGATAAAGGACACCCAAGTGAGGACCCCATTGACATAGCAGACAATATGTCTAGAGGGTAACCTTAACTGAACCTTGGAGGCACTCCAAGTTTGGGGATAAAGATAAGCAGGCTAGCTGCCCCACTGCAGTGGTTAGTGGAAGCCCGAAAAAGAAAAGCTCCAACTGCTATCATGGCCCCACTATCACTTGCCAGAATATTGGCCGAGAGCCAAGTTCCTAAGAATCCCAAGAGGGCTTGTACCCTTCACAAAACTCAAAGGGCCCCAGATGGTAATGTTGTGGCAACAATTTCTGCCCCTCCAGCAGGAAAAGAAGATTCAGAGGTAACTATCAAAGAATATGTAATCACAGAGGTGTCTCTGGGTAAAAGAACTCAGCAGGGGGAATTAGACCTCTTAAATGAAGTAGGCTAGGCTATTCATACCTGGAATGAGAGTCAATCTCAGAAGATAAAGGAATTGAAGGTAACCAACACCAATATTTTTGAATTCCTAGCAGAGTTAGTGTGCCTCCCAGGCCCCGAGGCGTCATTCTAGCATTTAATATCTGGTGTACAGGGGCCCGCATGATCACCAAAGTTTAGAAGAGCATTAATGAGGGCATATGGACCAGGACACTTAGGGAAGCTCCATCACATCTGCAAGTACAAGGATTATTTTTTTGATGGCAGTTTTCCCTACGCTTATTTCTTTCTTTCCTCTCTTTTCTTCTCAAATGATTATATTATATCAAGAAAATTCTGACAGCGCAGGTAGTACCAGCTGTAAATATTGTAATATAATGTAAATAGATAGTGTAGGGATAGTCCCTTGGGTATTTATATTTTTCTATTAATACAAATTCCTATTCCATTCCAAGGGTTGGAAAATTGATGATTTAGTTGTCCACTAGCAATACAAGCTCTCAGTTTTTTTAGCAATCTTGTGTTTTAAAATTTAGAGTAGATTAATGCTCCCTTGGGGCCACTAGTGTAAACACCAGTGATGCTAGATTTTAATTTAATGAAAGAATGAGGAACACCATTCAGCACTATGCTTTTTTTGTTTCTAATCCTGGAGTTAGCAAAATAGTTCTCATGTTGTATGCTTCCTTATGTCCTTTGTTACAATTTTATAATAATTTAATGAAATACTTTACCTTGCTACTGATATAAGTATGATTGAAGGTTATATGTATGTTTAGTATCTGTTATTTATTTTCAAATGGAACTTTGTTGATGCTAAGGGAACGTGTATCATGGATATAGTTAGAGATCTATACTAACCTTGTCCTATCTTTGTCTATTTTCATTGTTGGATATAAATTATGCTTGCAGGAAACCCATTATTCTCGAAGTTTCAGAGGTTGATGAGTCAAAACCATCTATCCCCTCAAAAAAAAAATTCACTTGTCCAACTAAGCTAAGCCCGCACTGTCATGACCTGATAACCAGGTGCTTGGAGGCTAGGAGAGTCCACTCTCCGGTAAGCCTCTATAGGCGAAGTTTGCCAATACTCTAGTATTCAGTGACAACTCATCTCCCTTATTGGTGAGGATATCACAAAGTCTTGTCAACACCTCATAATTGAATCGACATCGATCGACATCAATGGATATATATATATATATATAATCCCCCTTTCACTTATCTTTTAAAACTGCCTCCCTTCATCTCCTATCCTTAACAAAAAATGTCTACTGTCGTCAAAATAAAAATCTCTAGGATTCATATTTCCTTTGATGAAGAAATCTCCATCAAAAGATTGAAGGCCATTATGTTAACCACCCACAATTTAGTCCTTCCAGCAGTATTCAAGATTTTGGGAAAGGAGTTCATTACAAATACGGATCATTTTATGGTCAATTCAGACATCCCAACCATGTTTATTTCCTCTGCCCTTCAAGTTGATCTAGGAAAAGATGACATTGGACACCTCTGTAGAAGGATTTTCAAAAGATAATATTTGTATAATCTAGAAAAAGTCATTCAAAATATGAGGTCATATTTAACAATTCCTAACCCTAGATTCTATCATATACCTACAATAGGTGGTTTACCAGTCCCCTCTTATCCTATCTTCACTACTGAAGACATGGACTCCTTTATTGAAAAAAAACCTTCTATCAGAAGAAATTTAGACTTCCTCTTTATGTTTCTTCATGTGAGATATATGAAGGAGGTAGAGTGGTTCGACTATTTTTTGAAAGAGGATGATGTGGGGATACAAACAGAGAAGGTTTTAGTGATTCTGAAATACAGGAAGCAGAAGATAATGTGGATATGGGGGAATATGAAGGAACCAAAAAGTGCAAGTATCAATAGAATTGGGGTCTGAAATAGGGTTAAGTATGCTTCCCTTTAATCATTTTAGTACTGCTTAATATTACAGTAATAATTTGTGAGAAGCTCTGAGACAAAGATAAGGATGTAATCTCTCTAAAGAAAGTTTCTTTAGCTCCTAAGAATGGAGGGAGGACTTATGATAAACTTGTTAATAATTCCAATGTATCTACTCTCATAGGGTTTGACTCTTTAATGTTGTTTTTCTTTAGGAATTTGTCCATTTTGTTTAATATTAAATTATAACTACTCTATACCTATATATA
>MU223593.1:2367634-2392237 GCA_018584345.1 Thuja plicata
ATTTTACAATAAGGTGTTTTCCTTAAGATGTAAGTTTCATTATGTGATTATAAACCTAACATTATCTTCTTCTGATAGATATGGTTAACAACAAATAACAAACGAGGTTAATATTGGTAGTTTATTAAGAGCCAGGTTTTTTCTGAAGAATGCTTTTCTGTTTCCTTTTTGCATAATTAGATATGCAAAGAAGTAATCATATTTTCCAAGAACATAGAGAGCCATGATGTTGGAAAAAATTCAACTAGGAAATCTCTCTTTTCAGCACAGATATACTTTATTTTAACCAAAAGATATTTTATTTCAACATAGGCATACTCCAACAAAAGGAAATGTTTAACTATTTTAATCCTATTACATCACATGTACATATTTCTATACAGGAAGACTATCCCTGATATAAAATAGTAGGAATAATTATGTATGAATATATAACTACTAGTTGTAATACAATCATGTATGGTTTGAGCTATGTACTCTTGTCCTTAGGTTAGCATCAAATCATGAAGTTTTGGTCAAGGAAAGTATTTTAATTTTAGGTTAGAATAAAATGGAAAATTTACTAGGGTACTAATTGGCTATTTCAATTTAAAAAGAGGCCTTTGTAAATATTTTTTGAGTTTTTACAATTTTATAGCTTTAAGATATATTGTTCTAACCATCTGGAAGAAGTATAGTTGTTGCAGAATTGTGCTTTTATAGGAATTCAGCGATGATAAGGAAAGGCATAGACACATTCAAAGCATCGATCTGTAAAAGAGCACTCTACTAATTAGGCGTGTACATTATTTTCAATAGGAATTTGTGTAATTTAAAATATATATGTAATAAAGGAGGATATACCCTCAACAGCACTATGTATGATCTGGACTTTACGTCCTGGGTGAGACTGGGGGTTTTCTTCTCCGTTTTTTCCTACTAGTGCCTACAGTGAATGGAGAATTCTTGTATCTTAAAATTTTTTATTAATAAGATTATCTTGGCTTCGGCCTTTGCCTATCCAAAAAATAATTTCATTGTGGGTCATTTCAACCACAGCAAGCACTGTTATAGTTATCACATATCCAATTGCATCTAATATTTGATCCGTTTAACCAATTTCTTTGCAAATTCACATTCAGGTATAGTTTTTTTTTTCATTTCTCTATTTTTTATCATTATTTTGAATTTTTCATTTTTTTTTTTGGTATAAATTAAGTTTTTTTAATTTGATATTTATTGTATTATTTAAACCATGTTAATTATATAAGTTTTCAGCTTCAACTAGGTATGGCAGAGAACAAAGAAAGCCCATAGCCGCCAAACTTTCTACCACCAAACCATCCATTAACACAAGAGTTAATTGCTGAAAATTTGAATCAGTTGAGCAATATTATTGAGATTTATCATACAATATCTCATTTATTCCTAATGCTTTCAGGCAGACATTACAATCAATAATATCTAACATATAAAGCCTCACCACCCAGAAAAGTTATGTTCATTCGTAGAAACATGTCATGAGGACACACTATGTGGATGGGTTTTCCTATGATGATGTGAAGAACCTTGAAATCTCAAAAGCCAAAATAATTTCCCTCTTTATTAATTCGCACACTAGATAGCCAGTTGATCCAATTAAACAAAACATTTCTATCAAATGGTGTACAAATGATATGAAATAACTTCTTGGATCATTGGTGGGTGGGTTTTGATAGACCACCCAATAAAAATCTCAATTTTCCCATTTATTTCATTAAAATATTATATGACAATTTTTTTGTTGCATAAGCATGTCAACTACTTTGACATGAGACATTTCTAGGGCATAATCAAAGGTATGCCCCAAGATAGACCTACGAAAGTTCAAGTAGTATAGGACTCATATGTTCCACCCTCCTTGCATTTCTCTCCCACATCTAGTAAAACCTCCAAATATTATTATTTTTATTGATAATATAGTTATTTTATTAAAATTTCAAAACTATGTAATAAATACACCATACTTCATAACTAGTAACATCTAAGAAAACTACATCTACATACCTTCAATTCCATAGTCATTATAAAACAACTACAACACTATCTACCCCTAAATATAGTAGGCTATTAACAACCATTTCAAATTTACAAAATATCCATTAACCAAAATTGGATGATTCAGACTAGCTAATACTGATAATATCATATAAAAAAATATTTACCAAACTAGCTATTGACACCCCATACCAAGCACAAAACCATCACCTTACACAAAGCCATCATTGAACCTCAATTTAGGCCAAGTACCCACCACCTTCCTCACATTCCTCTTACCCATTGTTTTTTTATGGACCCTCACAACCACCTCCAGCTCCTTCTCTCTGACAAAGTCCTTTAATAGGCACCAAGCATCGTAATCCACACTTACTCTTTTCTCTTTTCTCTCTTTCATACTCCAAACCAAAAATTGTTGGTAGTTCTCTCTTGAGTCTATGAGAAAGCGGCATCCATCTTTAGCCACCAATAAACCAACCCCTGGTTAGATACATATGAAAGCATCTAGACCATTCCCCCATCCATTATGGCTCTACAATTCCTCTCATAATCTACAACGTCTCCTCATGAGTTCCCAGTTGCAGAGCCCAAGCCATCACTACCAATGAAATGTCTACATTAACCATGTATCTGAAGTTGGTTTCTATGAATTATGCACCCAAAAAAGCCTCAATATTCTACATAAATGAAGTAGTTCCTTATGATGTAAAATATCCTTCAATATCCTACGGGAAATCTTTTCATAGAAAGACCTCTGAGTAAGCACAATCTTAAGAGAGAAATTTGCCTCAATTTTACTGCCCTCCCAACCCCAAAAATATGTTTTCTTCTGCATACAAATGGGACTTAACCACAAAGACCACACCAAGCTACATTTATAGCCTATTCCATAGGCTTCCATATCCTTAGATGCGGTCTGTAGAAAACTAATAATTCTCTTAGTACTCACACACATGATAATTCATCATTCCATCTTCATTCTACCTGACACCTCATAAATACAAACATCATTTAGTCATGAGCATTGGGAATGGCCTAATATGAAAATCTTTGTCTGATCAAATTGTACACATGTCCATTTTAATTGAAATTTATTCACTAGTCATTAATAGCCATTTATCCATATTACTTTCTTATATATACTCTTTGAATGGGCTCACTCTAATTCCCTTTGAAATTTGTCCAGCCACTCTCTATCAATGTCATGGAAATCCTCCAATATCTCATCCTTCCCTTCCTCTTTCAGTCAAATTCCCAACTTGGACATAACATCCGCCTCTGGATTCCTTTCCCTTTTTATACATGTGAGACCTTATAGATCTCAAATTCCCCAAGAAATGCTTGAATGATCTTGATATATTTTTTATGGTACCATACGTGGGATGTTCTATTCATAATTGTCATTATTGTTATCAAGGAGTTATCCACTAGATGTAGCTTCCTCACATAAAATTGCTTTGCCTTCTTAATTACAAAAAGTGCAACCTAAGCTTCATCCTCGTTATTCATTCTCTCTTGAATCCTCTTGGCCCTAATTGTGAAGATAATACCATCACTATCTCTTATGATACAACCAACACCACTCGACCCTAGGTTTCATTTTGAGGCCCCATCAAAATTGACCTTCACCCAGCCATGATTAGGAGGTTCCCAACCAACAATAGAAGGCCCCCCAGAAGGATTGACCCTTTGAAGCCCTTAAGAGGGCCTAGTGCAACCTCCAAATATTATTGCAAAGGAAACCTCATAAAATATTATGGCTATTCACTCTTTGAGTGGAATTTTGGTTTCTCATACAAAAACACTCGTGCAACCACATGGCCTTGATGTTAGTAGTGGATTTTTCAGCACTTGTACATCCTCCTTGAGACTACATATTTGTGTTCTTCATACTTGCACTATGTGCAAGCATAGTTTCTTGGGTCCGCTTGGAAAACCTATTAAGCATCCCATTGACACATTTGATTATAAGGTCCATCATATGACCAGTGAACCAAATGAGATGATAGGGACTAGAGCACACACTAAGGATTCCTTGCATGCTAGAAACAAGGAGGTTCATGGATCATACATTGAGAGTATAGTGGTAAGACTTAACTTGTAATATCATAGTGCATTCACTTTTACATAAATATTTATAAGAGATAACTTATTAAGGTTGTACTAATGTATATGTACGTGGTCTATTCAACAATTGATGTTCGAGGAGGATATGAAATAGGTCTAGGAAGCTACCCTCTTGACCATTTCATTTGGCCTTGATACCTACATGGTTTATATTTATGCACTTAGTCATTTACATTTTTTTATTGTATACATTCTTTCCATTTAAATTGGCAATAAATAAATTATATATTAAATAACATTTTTTTTCTTATTTTACTCTTTTAGGACACACTTAGTCCAAGGGATGTTTTGTGCAAGGGAGGTACAGTGCTACCTAGTGATTAGATAAGGTTAATTGAATGTAAATTTGATTGAATTAAGAGTTTAAATAATTCAGAATGATTATGCATGTCGACATAGATTGATAGTTTCACATACTTTTCATTTTTATGTATAGGAAATTATGGGTTTCACATCATTTTTTACTACTTCCAAATTGGCAAAAGAAGAGATGCCCAAATAGGTAAGTTTTTTTTTTAATAAATATATACCTATCACTGACAATTATAGGCTAACCTATATCAATTTTGTACTTGTGAACATATATATCTTCACTTTGCAAATATTAGTGACAGTCGTTAGCTACCACAGACATATGATAGGATTCCCAACCATCCTAGGAGAGTAGCATATGGAGAGTGTCCTTTAAAGAAAAGACTTAGGGTTGAGGTAATCAAGAATTCAATTTTAAAGTCCATTTATAGTTCAATGTATATTGATTTTGATATTAATTATGTTATTTTAAATCATATAATATAACTAGTTTTAATTGTGGTTTGAATTTTGCTTGTGCAGGATCCTTCTGAGACAATGAGTGCATCGGGTTATGCCCCGCATACCCATCCCTACATTTTGTGGGAAAAATGTTGGGTCCCCCTTTTTTTTTTTTTCCTTGTTTCTTTTTCTTTTTCTTTTCCTTCAGAATTTGCTCCTGTAAGGTTCATTTTCTTTGCTTCTTGGTTTTCCTTTCTCCGGGACCTAGTCCCAGAGTGTTTTTGTCTTCTGAGTTGGCCAAATTTTTGGACTCTAGGATTCTCTGTCGCCATCTCCTCTTTTGTTAGAGGGTGCAGTTGCATGGAATCCCTAGGCCTGAAGTGTGGAGGATTTTCCTTTCTCAGGGTTCATGGAAGGAAGCAACATGTTTTTACCCTTGCGGTATAAATAAGGTTTTACTGTCACTTTCACATTTATTGCGAACAAACTACCCAAAGAGATTAAGGAGATTTATCAAAAAATTTGCTCTCGATGCTTAGCAATGCTGAAATAGTGATTATCACTTGTGTGTCTGTGGTCTGTGAAAGCTTCCCAGTTGCAGAGCACCTCCCGTGCTCCTCCTCCCATGTTTTCTAGTGTTAAGATAGGTCCTTTGGCTCTCCTCTTTCTGGTTTTGTTTTTTTTCTTTGCTTGGGCTTGGTTTTCTCCTTTGGTTTTGTCTTTGTTTTGTTTTTCTTTGCTTTCTAGTCTGTTGTTGCCTCCTGTTGGTTGGATGGCCCTACAAAAAGGTTGTATGCCTTCCTTATGTGGTTTTGTGCCCTATAAATGGTGTACACTAGTGTAGATGTTGTAAATTCTTAAGGTTCCTGTGTAGAGGTCTTGGACTTGTTGTAAGTTGTAGGTAGTCCTTAGGGTAGAATAGTTCTTGTGAATTGTGTCCATTTTGGCTTCCCTTGTATACTTTGGTCTATACATTGTCCTGGTAACCCTTCTTATGGCGAGCTCGTCATGCTCTGCACATTAAAACCCAAGTTTGGAGCTCATCCGCATGGCATCCACTGGCTCAAACTCGGCACCTCACCTATTCAAGCCATGGCAGTTTTCTCTCTCCTCTATTGCCTCATCATTAATGGCAGGATTAATTTCCCCATGAGTGAGCATTCAAAAAAAATCCCATCTAACATTCATTTCACTCGTGTCATCCCACTTGTCGCCATTAAGATTTATTACGCCATCTATCGTGTGACCACATGACAACCCATGTCAGCCAAGTATGGCTCACTGCCTGGTCACTTTGATAATGGCTAGTTTCTCCAAACTCTGGGTGCTGAGAAGTCCCCGAGCCTTCATCCCATTTTGTCGCATAAACCAATACCCTGGGACTTCCGGGTGTCGATCAGAATCCAGTTGTTATTGACTGATATATTCTGGGATTTTGATGCATACTAACATTTTTGAACAGGTGCAAGATGGCGATGAACTCCCTGAGTTCATAAAATTATTTTTATCATATTATATGTATTGACAGTTCTCTGGTCTTGCAGGTTGCAGGTTATCCAACAAAATGTATGAAGTAAAAACTCCTCCTGGAAGTCTGGAGCTTCCGACTGCCCCCACTCGGGCGGCTACAAAGACAAAGGCAGAGAAGATGTTGGCCAATCTCCCATTAACCTCCAAATACTTGAGGGAGGGTGTTCTTGTAAGGTCCAAAGTGGACTCCAAGCTACAAGAGATCACAGACACGGAGCCTAGACTATGGGCTGAATTGCAGAGCCTTGTCCAAATGATGTACCAACAGTGAGCTACCGGAGATGATATGGCAAAGAACGTGGTCATCTCCGACATCATCAAAGCTGCAAGTTTCCCCTACTTGGTGAAAGCACCAGAACTAATCCTTCAACTAGGGACGCACTACAACGCTCCCACCTGGTTTGTTTTTCTTGTTGATTCTCTACCACTACACTACCCGACGACCATTGTTACTCTGGATGCCACCACTTTTGCTCCGGGGCTAGGAATCCACCAGTTCAAGGGAGCAATTGTTATCTCCTAGTTTGTGCCACTGAAGGAGTTCAAATAAATTCCCACTCTCACCTGGAAACATCTCAATACTCACTGGTTAAAATCCTTGAGAAGGAACTATAAGAAGATGAAGCTGTAGATTCCCAGCGGAGACTTCAAAGAACGCATACAGGGGGAATCATATTTCTGTGTAGGCTCTTCAGAGAGCCCCATGCCAGAAAATTTTTGGCATGGATGTATTATTTCCTCTATTACATCACCACCCACAGTCAGACCTTCAACTGGGCAACCATCATCGCCAATCATGTAGACTTCCAGCTAAAGAATGTCCCTCAGAATTTAAAGTTCTACATGACCTCATATGTATTATGGGCACTTTCCCAACAGAGACCCAATCTTCAGGGTTTGCAGATAGTGGGTTTTTTTGGCAACAGGCCCAGACAACTTGTCCCATGGGAACATTATCCCTAAATCCAGTGGGAAGCCTCTTTCCCCCATTTTTGTAGGGTAAATGACACATTCATTTACCATAACATTTTGACACTTACTCAAGATTCTGAGTACCAGTTATCGCAGGACGCGATGACCTTGGTGAGCACATACAGTAATTATTTCATTCAATTCCAACAAAATTCTTATATTTGGGTAACTGGGTTCTCCGAGAAGCCCTACCTACTTCCCACACATTGCGGGGACAGAATTATTCTTTTGGAGTTCTGCAGACAAATCCTGGAACTCCACGCATTCTTTACCTTGAAGAAGGTTACATCCATTCCATTCCATTCCCAATCACTTGCGGGAACTATTCTTGCACTCTCGCAGTGGCTAAGGAAGTTGATAATGAACTAAAGAGTCTAGGACTTGCATAATTTCACCTTACCAGAAATAATTTTGATCCAGTTGATAAGATAAGAGAGCCACTGCCCGGGGCATCCACACCGTATAAAGTTCACACTGAAGATTTCTGGGCCGATCGTCATGATGTTTTTGATCTCTGGGCCCAGAAATATTTGCGGATGTCCAAAGGTTTGATTAAGGCCATCGATCTTTGGTACTTTTTGAAATATTTTTCAGCCGATGAGCCTCTGGAGGACCCAGCATACAAGGGCCAGAGGATCGACAAGTTGGATCTCCCTCCGGTGGATTGTGACACCCCGGAGAATTTAACAATTGAGGATGTAAGTCGCAGCATCATCGAGAATAGCCATAAATATTTTGAGCAAGTATGCAAGAGGAGCACCCATAAGGGTCCAATCTTGCGGGGGTCTACTTCGACCTCCGAAGCCGCGGGACTAAGTAAAGACAAGGGGAAGGAAAAGAAAGACACCCTGCCCCAAGTTACTCCCCAGGGTCCACTCCCCATTTTGGAGAAAATTCATGATTAGCTGGAAGCGTCCAAACAGATGAGCCAAAAGATAAGCGCCCAGCTCACCCCCGCTCTCCTAGTTACTCTAGTAGGATCTGCCCACCCGGTAGGATCGCCTTCACTAGTGGCACTCATGAGCTTCCAGACAGAGGCTAAGGCATAGTCTATAGATATTCTAGATTTTGAGGCCCCATTACAGTTAATAAGAAAGAAGCAAAGGGTATACAATCCCTCAAGCACAGACACGGGCCTCGGCATGCCCAATGTTCCCCCAGTGGAAGTTAGTTTGGACTCCGCTGAACCAAAGAATCTCCCAAAGACCTCCCCTCCGCATGACGATTTCAATGACATCTTTGGGAATGATGAGCTTATGAATCTACATGGGGAGATAGGAAAGGCATAGAAGAAATAGCCACGTAGGAAGTAGAGATAATCCCCGATGAAGGGGAGACACCAGAAAAGGAGGTGGTTCCAGAGGGGGAGGTCCCAGAACCTGAAAAGGAGCCATAACAAGAAGAGGCACCAAAGGATCCACAAAATGTGGAGGAAACACCATTCCAGGGGACTGAGAAAAATCTAAGGCAAACAAGTGATGAGCAATCGACAACTGGGGAAACCAGACCTCCGGGATTAACCATCCCCCCAACCATCACGCTCCAAATGCCTTCAGTTACTCTAGGTGATCAAGTGCCCCAGAGTACGACATTTAGTGAGGTAGTCTCAGCGACCCAACAGTTAAATATTGGTCAGACACCTCCGCCTCCTCCCGAGGATGTGCCCATGGAGAAGGATGTCCTGGTGAATGATGTTGAAGATGAACAATAGCAGCAAGATGAGGGGAAGAATCTTGAAGATACAAATATTGATTCAACATATGCTAAAAAGGATGGGGAGAACCCTGGTAACATGAATGATGTTGGTGCTGGCAGAGATGGGGTCCCCGACACCATAGAAGAGAACTCCACCAGGGCAGAAGACATCAAAAACCCTAGGGAACAAGAAAAAGAAAAAGAGTCAGATACGACCATAGATACTAGAGATACACCACCAGACTCTAAAGAAGTCCTTGATGCTTAGGCCTTAGTAGCAAGACCGCCCCAGCCACCATAATGGCTGGTAGAATCTAGGTAAAGAAAAGCCTTAGCGGCAGCAAGTGGTCCCCTCTCCTTGGCCAAGATGATAGCCCTAAACCAAGAGGCTAAAAATCCCAAGAAGGCCCGGACCATCCATACCCTCTGGACTGGTGTGGGAGGAAATACTGTTGTAATAGTTGCAACCCCTCCCCCATATATAGATGCAACGACAATAAGGTCTGAAGACTATGCAGTCACAAAAGTGTTTCTGGGGAGGAGAGACAAGCAAGGTGAGTTAGACCTGCTAAGAGAGGCCACCTGGGAAGTCAAAGCCCAGTATGATAAATAGGCATGGAATTTAAAGGAGGAAAGAGAGAAAAATGAAAATCTCCTTGGGCTTCTCATGGAACTTACACAGCCACTGGCTGAGATCCACCTAGAAGCCTCTACCTTCGAACCACCGCTTTTGCAGGGTGACATGGATGCTCTTAGGGCCATGAAAAAGAAGGCAAAGGCTGTAGATGGGTGGATTGTAGAGCAGATCAAGGCCGTAAGGAAATTCTTAGAGGTGACACTCCCAGACCTTTATCTAGTCAGTAATCTTTCGGGCCATGTAAACGGTGTCATCGTCCTATGGGAAAGGGATGTAGAGAAATATGAGGACTAGAGGACCAGATTAGAAGAAGTAATAAACTTTAGGGAGGAAGCCACCATAAAGGACATAATTTTGGGAGAATAACCATTCGGATTCCTCCAGGCCTAGCACTCCAGAATTGGCCTCAAAATTGAGGTAAGAAAGCAACAGGTTACGGCCCTAAAAGAGAAGATCACAACGGTCTGGTATCCTTTGGACCTGTATAAAGAATTCATTGCAAGGGTTTCACAAGTTGATCCCTTCACCACCGAGACTTGTGCCCCAGAGGATTATTTCCTTACTAAGTTTGATGAGTTGATGGAGTCCCGGTATCAGTCTGCCAGGGACTTCGATGGAGGAAACATGTCAAGGATATCCAAGATGATGCTCCAGGCTCATGACTCAGTGAAGATAGTCAAAGAATTTTGGGATAGGGCCAGAGATATTGAAGAGAAGTTTGAAATCATTAGTGACCGATGGGACAGTGTCAAGGACATAGATGGAGATGGCATTGGTCAAATTTTCGAGGCATTCAAGAACAAGGGATAGTAATATTCTCCGGACTCCGTAGATTTTCACCAGCAGGGTGCATTTTTGAACATTCATTATTCTTTGAGCGTAAGCTCCCAGACTCCAGAATTCTAGATCCAAATTTTTGTATTCTTTCAGTGACCCGTGTCCAAGTTCCCCAGAGCTAACCGGTCATTGTCAAGCAGTTAATGAGGGGGTCAATAGGTAGGTGATCCTGATAAGCCATGTAAGATAGAGGGGTGGGTCTGAGAGGTGATTTTCCCAAGGTGCCACTCCAGCATTAACTACCCGGTGCATCAAAGATAGTGAGCCGCATTTTGCATTAATAAGGCATGTAGCCTCAAACTCCAGGAAGATCAGATTCCTTCTATTCTTTCTCTGGCACTCTTCTCAATGTTGATTCTTCCATCCTCTCTTCTTGTCTTCTTCCTCTATCTTGTCATACCTCTGCTCTTTTTGAGGTGATTGTAAGTGGTGTAGGTAGTACTAGCCACCAAATATGGTATTTTAATGTTGAGTGTACAGTTAGATTAAGTTAGTTTTAAGGCAAACTATGTGTATAAATAATAATTCTGACCTCATTTCAAGGGTCAGAAAAATTGATGATTTTGCAGCCCAAGTAGCAGCAAATAGCTCTTTTCATTTCTAGTAGTTGCAGGAGCTCAATGCTCACTAGTTCTATTAGTTAGATGTTCCCTTGGAGCCATTGATGTACACACTAGTGATGCGGGAACACTTTGTTAATGAAGAAGGAAGAACAATTTTTGGCAATGATGTTGTTGATGTTCTGATCTCCGAGTTAGCAATACTCTTTTGTGTTGTATGTTTCTAATGTCCTTTTCTCTGATGTTTTGTTAGATTAATGATCTCATTTCCCCTTGCTATTGAATATGTATGAACTATTGATTTTGTATGCATTCAGTATTTAGTGTAGTTTATTAGAGCATTGTTGATGTTGGAAATATGTTGCATGACTATAATTAGAAGTAACAAACTCTTAACTCTGGCCTATCTTTTATTTTTTGTTTGGTTAACTTAACGTGCTTGCTGGAAACCCTGACCTATCACCGAAAGACCCAAAAAAGATGAGTAAAAAACCAGCTATCCTCCTAAACAAAATAGTCACTTTCCCAACTTAGCTTCTCGCACCATCGAGACCCAACACTCAGGTTCTTGAAGGCCCAGAGAATTTATTCCCCGAAAAACCTTTACAGGCAAAGTTGGCCAGTACCCTGGTACCCGGTGACAACTTATCATCTATTGATGAGACCAATCACAAATTCTCATCAACAGAAACAGGTGCTAGAAGGAGGGCATGAGCTCGTCCCCCTCAGAAGATTTCAATTTTAGACCGCCCGAGGGTCCCCAAGCCATAGTTTTAGGAACCAAGATTTTAGTGGGATAGGATCTTTTTCACCCCTACATTTTGAAAGAATCCTTCGATCAGCCCCGACTCTCAGAAAGTTTGTTGAACTCGAGCCTCCTACTCAAAAGAAAAGGACCCCAAAAACCAAGCAGCCAGCCAACTTTATCTGGGGCTTCGCTACAGCTCAGAATACCCAAGCCCCTTAGATAACCTAAGGGACCAACACTCAACCTAGCCCAAATTTAGCAGCCCCGATGGAAAACTACTTTGGTAACACCAGGTCCCCAATAGGGCAGTTCCCTAGTGCTACCAACGATCTTCCTTCGTATCCAGGGAAGATCTGCCCCAGATATGAGCATATAGGCCCCATAACTGTAGAAGAACATCTCCAGGCCTATAAGGTTGCCATGAATTGACACTGGGTACAGCATCAGGATGTTGTGACCTAGATTTTCCCTCTATCCTTACAACAGAATGAGTTAAACTAGTACCTCAACTTGCCGGCCAACTCCATCAACAGTTGGCAGGATATGGAAGACACCTTCTTGGCAGCCTTCCATGTTCATGTGGACCCAACATGGTCCCATAGCTAATTTATCTCCATCAGGAAGGAACCGAACAAACCATTCGCCACATTCAACCATCGGTTCCAATGTGCCTTGAATTGGTGCAATGGCCCCTTCATCCTGTCTACTGACGTCACCATCCAAACATACCTGAATTCTCTAGGCCCCATTTTTTCCACTCTCCTTTGGATAATGACTGCCACAAATGACCAGGATACTCTAGCAAAGGTTTACAACCTGGCCCTAGATTTGTCTCGTGGCTTGAGTAAAGCTCCCAATGGGATTGGACAGAGCCTACCATTCAACATGATACCTGACATAACTTCTTACACCAGGGGATACAACCCCAATCTAGCAATGGGTGCCTCAATACGATAGACCATCAGGCCTAGTACATTTATCCATCACAAGCCCAGACAATACCAGGTCTAGAATTTATTCCCTGGAACCATCTGTAGCAAATGTAAAAGCCCTTAACAAAACCCTCTGGAGTATCTTTCTTCCAGTCACCCGCAGCTGGAGGATTGTTGTCCTTGACTCTAGGAGTTGTTTCTGCCTTCCCTAAGAACCAATCACAACAACCATCACATTATGATGTGAATACCCAGCTGTCAGCCAAGGTTGAATCCCTCCAGTGATTGGTGTCCTCCCTAACTGTGGACATGGGACAAATAAAGGTGGGGCCTTCCGCACCTCACAAATCCAATTCCCAGAGAGGGAATGTGTTCTCCAAATAATAAAATACCAACTCCAGATGTAGAAACTACAACGGGCTTTGGCCCAATCAACAACAATGGAACAACAATGCAAACACTTGAAGTCCTCCTCCAAACCAAAAAACCACTCAGGGCAGTGTTGGACCCAGTCATTCTACACAACTTGTAGAATTCCACCCCCTGACCAATTGGTTTAGATTGCATGACACCGACTCTCATTCTGAGGTGAATTGTGCCACACTGGAGAAAATCATCATGATCTCCATGTTGGACAGACAACAAACTGTTGATACCCCTCCCTCGAATTCATCTGCACAAGAGCCTACTCACAGTGCCTTTACATGTGAGACCATCTTCTTCAGGATAGATGAAGAGAACAAAGAAGAACCCGATTTGCATGGGTTCTTTGATGAATCTATCCAGGCCTTCAAGGCCAATGCCTTCACCAGCCCGCAGACTCCCTACAACACTCATAGTCAGGCTGGCAAAGGGCTAGTTTACACACCAACGCCTCCCAAGAATACCTCTCCCCTGGATAGCACAACTGATCACTCCTTCCCATCGAAAGAACCTGGCTCTAACCAAGCCAGGGATCCAGCCGAGGGAAGCCAACTTTATCCGGGGGGAAGGTTTGACATCACTAAGGCATTAGAGAGAACCACCACCTCCATGATATTGATGGGGGTTTTGTTGAATTATCCTGACCAGAGGAAGTCCCTTCTGAAGCTCTTGGGAAACACTTCACCCCCTCTGAAAGTATCCATTCAAACGAATGAATTAGAGATGCTAAAATGAAATGAATCATCTAGCTTGCCAATGGAATCCTTGGATAAATTCTTCTCCCTGCTCCAAATGGAATTAACTCAAAGATTTGCCCTCCATATTCTATCTTGCTATTCTCTACCTCCAGAAATCTTTCTGGCATGAATTCTGATGGATTCTTCCAAACAGAAGGGTCCCTCCCAATGGCCCATGCATTCACAATCACCTGGATGTGTTTGGGTATCACAAATTCCCCGATCTCACAGGAGCTTTGGGCTCTGTGTGGGACTAGCAAAGGACCAGACTGGTGCAATTGGAATATTTCTTTCACGACTGCATGGAGATAAGGCAGATGATTTATGTCTGATTCTTCCACTTTTTGGCTGCTTCCAATGACTTCATCCAATTCTTTTTGGAGCATCTTTAATTTCTTTGGATCGTGAATGAGTTCTGCCATGGCCTATTCTATTGTTATTATGCTCGTCTCAGTACCAGCAACAAACAAATCCTGAAACCAGAAAGCATAACAATCAGAGATCTCCAAAATTATAAGAAATTGATAAAATTTTATGTTTTTAGATATGTTGATTACTCACAACAATCAAGGTTCGAGCGCCAACAAGACTGAAATCTTCACTTGTGAAATCTAGCAGAACATCCAGAAAATCCTTCTTGGAGTCCTTACACTCAATGCTTTCCCTTCTAGTGGCAAGCCTTTTCTGTATGAATATATCGGTAAATTCATACAATGCCTTCAAATATTTTTCCATCTCACAAGACACCCCCTAAGGGTCAAGGAAACAGAGAAAAGGAAAAAAGTCCACCAAATTCAGCATTCTAGAGAGCTCCACCATTTTCCCGACTGTATCTTTGAACCCTGCAGAAGCTGGATTCTGCGGATCGAACACACTGGTGTTGAATATCATTTTTCCCAACAAATTGAGAGACATGTAGAACACCGTTCGCCCAATATAAGCAAAATTTCCCTTGTCTAGGAAAATGAGTCGAATCATGTGAAATACCTCATCTCTTTTGAGGTGCTGCAGAGCTTCTAGTCTTTTGTGGCTGAAAAGCTCAATGGTTGTGATGGGAAATGGACTTGACTACTTCTATCACCGTCCGCCCAGTAAGGACATTGGCATGTATTTTGAGGGCCTCTTTGGCCATGGCTGGAGAAGAAATAACCACTGTAGTTTTCATGCCCAAACGGAGAGTCATGAGGGGGCCATATTGCAGAGAAAGGGAATGCAGAGACTTGTGCAGCCTTTGAGCCAGCTGAAAGATGTTTCCAAGAATAGGGTAGGCAGGAGGTCCAAGAGGAAGAGGAAGACTTTCCCTTCTCCATATAAAGATGAATAGTAAGAGCAAAGCAAGAGTGGGAAGGAGTAGAGGATACCAGGAAAGCAACAGAATATCCATATCAACTTTAAACAAGGCTATCATTACTTTGGTTTACTTAATCTCCCGTATACACCATTTTGTAGGAAGAATCCAATTGGTGGTTGTACTTTCACACTCGCCATATAGTCTTTGAGCAGAAGAAAATGAAGGTGGGAGGGGCTCCACAGAAATGGAAAAGGTTTTTTTTCCGTATCGACTCTTTTTAGTGGTCAAATCATTGTGAGTGATGTTTTTGTTCTAGAATTTATTTTTTATTATTGTTGAATATGGAGATTCACTCATATGATTACAACTTAATCATATGGAGATTCACTCATATGATTACAATTTAATCAAAAAATATTTAAAAAAATTTATATGACGAATGGCTTCCATTCAACAGTCATTATGTATGCATTTATTGTACTTGCCAATAGGTAGTATAGTATTGCATTGATTTTGATAAAAGAAAAATCATGTTCCAATAAAAAGCATGTTCTATGAATCGTCCAATTTTGGTTAATGTACATTTTGTAAATTTGAAATGGCTATTAATAGCCTACTGTACTTAGGGGTAGATAGTGTTTTAGATGTTTTAGAATGACTAGGGAATTGAGGGTAGGTAGATGTAGTTTTCTCATATGTAACTAGTAATGAAGTATGGTGTAGGTATTACATACTTTTGAAATTTTAATAAAATAACTATATTACCGATAATAAATAATAATATTTGGAGGTTGTACTAGATGTGGGTGAGAAATGAAAGGATGGGGGAACATATGAGCCCTGTACTACTTGAACCGGTGTAGGTCTATCCTAGGGTATGCCTTTGATTAGGCCCTAGAAATGTCTCATGTCAAAGTAAATGCAACAAAATAATGGCATATAATCTTTTAATGAAATAAAATGGCACATTGAGATTGTTATTGGATGGTCTATCAAAACACATCCACCAATGATCCAAGAAGTTATTTTGCATCATTTGTACACCATTTGATATAAATTTGTTTTTATTGGATCAACTGACTATATAGTGTGCGAATTAATAAAGAGGGAAACTATTTTAGATTTTGAGATTTCAAGGTTCTTCACATCAGCATAGGACAAACCTTCCACGCAGTGTGCCCTCATGACATCTTGGCACAAAAGAACATAAATTTTATGGGTGGTGCGCGTTTCTATGTTAGATATTATTGACTATAATGTCCACCTGAAAACATTAGGAATAAATATGGCTAGTGAACCAAATGATATGATAGGGACTGGAGCACACACTAGGGAGTCCTTGTATGCTAGAGACAAGGAGGTTCATGGATCATACATTGAGATTATAGTGGTAAGACTTAACTTGTAATCTCATGGTGCATTTAATTTTACATAAATATTTATAAGAGATAACATATTAAGGTTGTACTAATGTATATGTACATGGTCTATTCAACAATTGATGTTCGAGGAGGACATGACATAGGTCTAGGAAGCCACCCTCTCAGCCATATCATTTTGCCTTGATAGCTACATGGTTTATATTAATGTACTTATTCATTTACATTTTTTTATTGTATACATTCTTTTCATTTAAATTGTCAATAATTAAATTATATATTAACTAATATTTTTTTCTTATTTTACTCTTTTAGGACACACTTAGTGCAAGGGAGGTACACTGCTACCTAGTGATAAGGGAAGGGTAATTGAATGTAAATTTGATTAAATTAAGAGTTTAAATAATTTAGAATGATTATATGCATGTTGAAATAGATTGATAGTTTCACATACTTTTCATTTTTATGTATAGGAAATTATGGGTTTCACATCATTTTTTACTGCTTCCACATTGGCAAAAGAAGAGATGCCCAAACAGGTTAGTTTTTTTTAATAAATATGTTCCTATCACTGATAATTATGATAGGATTCACAACCATCCTAGGAGAGTAGCATATGGAGAGTGTCTTTTAAAGAAAAGACTTAGAGTATAGGTAATCAAGAATTCAATTTTAAAGTTCAATTATAGTTCAATGTATATTGATTTTGATATTAATTATATGAAATTGTAAATCATATAATATAACTAGTTTCAATTGTGGTTTGAATTTTCTTGTCCAGGATCCTTCTGAGACAATGAGTGCATCGAAGAGGCTCAATTTTGATGATCCATAAATAGCTTAGAATGTGATCTAGAGACATATAGTTGTCACTTGTAGAAATTTTTGTTTTCATACATGGCTATTTCACATGTATATTTTGTATAGATTTCAAGTTGGAATATGCCACATTTTGTAAAAAAATTATTTCAGTTTCCATTTATGTCATATTTGTATATGGACATACATCATTATTTGACAATTTTATTTTATAGAAGTTGAAATTTGATAATTTGTTTTGCATGTGTATATCCTCATGTGCACGAGATGTATTAATCATGTTTATGGAATAATTGTGTTTTTTTTTACTTATGTGAGTGTCATTGTTATTATGTTTTAATGATCTTTTATGTGTTTGTATCCTGTGTATTTTTTTTCTATGTGATGTTTCTATTAATATTGGTTACCTTGGAATTATTATTCTACATATACATCTTATTATGAATATGCATTATGAACTCTATTCCATGTGTTTAAACATTATTTTGGATCTATGGTTTTATGGGTAAGATGTTTTTAACTTAAGGAATAAACTAAGAAAGAAAAAATGTGTACTATGGTATCCAACACTTTTGGGTTAGATGGTACCTTCACATTGGCTAGTGGATTAGGAGGAAAATACATTGTCATGGTTGGTTTAAACCTTCCTAAATCAATAATAGAAACATGATATCTTATGGATTAGACATGTACTATCCAAGTCAACCTTAGCATTTTTCATGAAGATTGATATATTCCTCTGCACTTGTACATGCACTTGAAATTTTGCTTCGTCCTTATTTTTTTGTCATGGAAATGAACCATTATCACAAATGTGTCTAATTGGAAGGGTTTACCCTAAGCATAGTCCTATTTTACCTCTCAACTCACTTGAATGTGCAATGTCATATCCTAGACATACTAGATCCCTTAAGTGTCATAAGTTCATAAAACTTTCAAACATTAACAAGTTGTTTCTTGCAGTATGTGGAACTTTTGAATGATTTGTCTGAATGTAGAGGGCCACGTGAGGCTCCCCTATGATAACCTATCTCATATTTTTAATACTCAGAGCAATTTTCATATGGAAGCATTTTTTTAATTGACACAAAAATCATTAGATGCATTCAATGAAAAGTTATAACAGATTCTAATTCTCATTCTATTTTTTGTGTGCACAAACATTTAGTGCCAACACATTTTTTAGGATTTATTTCCCTAGGAATGGTCATGTTTTGCCTCCCAACTCGCTCGAATGCTTAATGTCATGCCCTAGCAACATTTTCCCTTAAGTGCCCTAAGTGCATAAAGTAGTAAAACTTTGACAGGCTATTTCCTGCAATCCATGGTATTTGTGAATGATCCATATCAACCTAGAGGGTCATGTGAGGCCCCTCTACAATAACCTATCTCATATTTTCAAGACTCGATGCAGTTTTCATAGGGAAATAATTTTCTATTGACGCAAAAATTGTTAGATGCATTTAATAAAAAGTTGTAAGGGAGCCTAATTTTTATTTTGTTCATCATGGGCACGAACCATCAGATCCAAAATATCTATTTGGATGGATTTATCTTAGGCACATGGTCATGATTTTTCTCCCAACTTGCCCGAACACTTAGAGCCATATCCTAGAGACATTGTCTCTTAAGGTGTCATGAGTGCAAAAAATTGTCAAACTTTGATGGGTTGTTTCTCACAATCTGTGGCACTTGAAAATGATCCATATGAGCCTAGAGGATCACATAAGGTCCCTCTATAATTTATTGCCTCATATTTTCAATAGTCAAAGAGGCTTTCATAGGGAAGCAATTTTTCTATTAGCGCGAAAACCGTCAGATGCATTTAATGAAAAGTTGCAAGGGAGACTAATTCTTGTTTTGTTCAGCATGGGCATGAATCACCAATTCCAATGCATCCAATTGGATGTTTATACCCTATAAATGGTCATTTTTTTCTCTCAACTTGTCTAAAAACTCACTGCCATACCCTCACAGTTTTGTCCCTTAAGTTCTCTAAGTGCAAAAAAATGTCAAAATTTGACAGGTTGTTTCTTGCAATCTATGGCACTTGAAAATAATCCATCTAAACCAAGAGGGTTATGTGAGAAACCTATACAATAACTTGTCTTGAATATTTTCAAGACTCTTAGAAATTTCATAGGGCTGCAATTTTATTGTTGACACAAAACCATCAAATGCATTCAAGCAAAAGTTGCAAGTGATCCTAATTCTCATTCTATTTTTCATGGTTTGAACTATCGGCACTAATGTTATCCTATGCGTGTTAGAGTAATAATTTATTTCACTTATTAATTAAATAATTTTGATTTAATTATTAAGTCATTTATTATCTCTAGTTTACTTAAGCTAAAATTTAGGCATATAATAATTAATTCTTTTATTAATTATTATCACGCAGCCTAGGTTTTTCCCTTTTAGGGTTTTGATCACCTTTATAAGGTTTGATCTCTTTGTAGTTATTCATTATCTGAGGATTCTATTGCATTAAGAAGTTTCTCTCTCCATTGGTTGCACATGATGTTTCCTCTTTCATCGATCTATTATTTCTAGACTCCATAGCTTTTGCTTCTCTCTTTATGTGACAAGTTTGCATGCATGTGATTCTTGGAAGTTGTAGGGTTGAGTTTTCATCAACTCCAATATGGTATTAGAGCTCTAGATCTTCATGCACATGTTCTCTTCATGAGAGATTTAGCCTTGTTCTTTAGATTTGTGTTTTCAAGTGGTTTTTTCCTTCAATTTTTTGTGGATCTAGGGGGAGTTTTTTTTTGGAGCACTTTGGATTCAAGTGAACCTCACAATTGCGCTCAAAAGGCCCAAAACCCCCTATTTTCATGTAAGTCACGTCCAATTCAGACACAGTTGCATTCTCAGGCAATTTTTTTTTTTTTTTTTTTTTTTTTGTACGTCCCTTTTTTTGGACACATTTTTTGAGGCGGTAAAAAAATTTCAAAAAAAAAAATTCTTGGTAGTTCCACCAATTTTTACTAAAATTTTGGCAGACCCGCCATATTTAGCTGCATCACCAAATTTATTCGAGATTCACCAACTTTAGTCGAGATTTCTTGGGACTCTTCTTGTTTTGGAGCAGTCTTCGATTTTTTGCTCGTAAATTGAGAAAACAAAAGCATTTTTGGGCAAACGAGATATCATCAAAAAGCTGGTTCCGAGCTTGATCTATTTTTATAGGTTTAGATTTATGATTTTTCCATTTTGTAGGGTTTTTTCCAGTCAAATTCAGGGTTCCTTTTTGCACTCTGAGAGCCATATCTTGCTCATCTAGGCTCTATTTTCTGACTTTCACACATCGTTGGAAATTTGGTTCTATGCTCCTTTGGTATGGGTCTCCTTTGGTATGGGTCTCATTTCCAGAATCTACTCCAAGTATATTTTATTTAGTTTTTTTTCTTTTTTGTGCAATCTGATGGATATCTTATATGTTTCAGGTCCTAGGATCATTTTCATTGCATGGGATGACTCATTTTTAGTTTTTACTCAGGTTCTTATATTTTTTGTCATTTCTGAGCATTGTAGATGTCTATTCCTATAGTTTTTTTTTTGCAAACGCGCTGAGATAAAGTGTTATCTATTGCATGCTTGGGATCTTGCACATATTATGTTTGTTTGTACTTGCACTACATTATAAAGTGTCATGGGGGGTTTGATGTTTTCTTTATTTTCCATCTACCTTTGTCAATTCCTTCCATGACATTAGCCTCATGATGTGTGTCAAGGGAGTGATCCTTTCATGACACCATCATTTATATGTGTTTGTATTTTCTTCTACACTTTCTATATTCTTGGTTCTTAATCATGTAGTTATTCTTGGCAGTCTATTTTAGTGTACCTATCATGCCTCTCCCTACTCAGCATTATGGGGGTATCTCTTGGTTGTTCTAATGCTTCCTTGGTTCGATAGAGTGAGCTATATATTTAGCATTTGTTCCTATGTACTAGGCGGATGTAGTGGATGGGTACCTGTGTGTTTTGGTGAGATGGATCATTTACCATATGAACACTCTTTCATTCCTATTTTGGAGGCATCCTTCCATATTTGATTGATCAGCTCTTTAGACTTTGTTTTTTTTTCCATATGTATCTTCGAGTCCTGATGTTTTTCTTTGTTTTCTATCCGGATTTGAGTAGTTTCATTTGAGGGCACTCATAGAGATTGTATTCTTCTCTACCTGATCATGTTCTATTATAGTGGAGGTTCTAGCAGTTATTCTTTGACAATGTTTGTAGTTTCATGGTTCAGTGGTGTTCTTCATGTTCATCCTTTGTTCCTATCTTCTGGTACATTCTCTAGTTTGGAGGCTTCTTCAGTCCTTCACTAGTCTTCATCTCTTTTCAAAGAGGGGCTTTTCCCACTAGGTTTCTCCTTTTCCCCTCTTTACAGATATTTTTTGTACTTGGGTACCTAATCAGACCATGATTTTGGGACCCATTTCCTGCTTTCAATAGTTGTTTCTAGGTTTTAGCTACTCCCTAAGTTTATCTTAAGGAGGGGTGTTAGATTAATAAGTTATTTCACTTATTAATTAAATTATTTTGATTTAATTACTAAGTAACTTAATATCTCTAGTTTACTTCAGCTGAACTTTAGGCATATAATAATTAATTCTTTTATTAATTATTATCATGTAACCTAGGTTTTTCCCTTTTAGGGTTTTTATCACTTTTATAAGGTTTGATCTCTTTGTAATTATTCATTATCTGAGGATTCTATTGCATTGATAATTTTTTATATCCATTATTTGCACATGATGCTTCCTCTTTCATCGATCTGTTATTTCTGGCCTCCATAGCTTTTGCTTCTCTCTTTCTATGACGGGTTTGCATGCAAGTGATTCTTGGGAGTTGTAGGGTTTATTTTTCATCAACTCTAATAAGGTGTGGTCCTATTTTACCTCCCAACTCGCCGGAACGCTCAACGTCATACCCTAGCGATGTTGTCCCTTAAGTGCATAAAAATGTCAAACTTTAACGAGCTATTTCTTATTATTTGTGGTACTTGTGAATGATTCTTATGAACCTAAAGGGTCATTTGAGGGCATCTACCATAACCTATCTTTCATTTTAAATACTTCAAGAAGGTTTCCTTGAGAAATAATTTTTATGTTGGTACAAAATTGTAATATGCATTCAATGAACCTAGGACAACCTAGAAAAATTCATTAGAGGAATTCATTGTAGCAACATCCTTGGTTGGTATCGCAATACTAAGTGTTTAATGTCTTAATTTTTTACAGTCTAATATGTCGATATTATTCGCAATTACAACTTTAATATTTTTTGACATGTTTTCTTCTATGTCAACAAGTAACTCTAATGAAATATGGCAACCATATTGAACATAGGAAAACTCTAATCTTAATCATCTGCAAAGGTATGTAATCTTAATCATCATTACACATAAAGGTAATTTTTATGAACAAAGTATAATCATACATATTTTCACAAAAAATTCATCACAAAATTTCATTTGTTCAATATAACCAAATAGTACAAAATATATACATACAAAAGGAGGTCTCTAAATAGGAACAAATCATCTCATATCCTTATACAATCTAATGTCCTCATGTATGAATACATCATATATCATCAATACAACCACATCAATGTTATCAAACAATCTTATATACACAAATAATACATTTGTTTTTCATATTTGTGCTCCATAACGTATAGCTCCAACCAATGATACTCTTGAAGATGCCTACATTGCAATAGTATACAAAATATTAGTATTAAAGAAATAATACAAATTGAAAATAAGTGAACAATGAAATTGAGATAAACTCCAATGTTGGATGCATTGTCATTGTAAGAAATACACTTCTTTAATTTGGTATTTGAATCTTGTATGTTCATAATTTGCATAATCTTGCATTTTGAATCCACGAGAAGATTAATTTTATCAAGCAAAAAGATTAATGAACCTAAGTGTACTAAAATATAACAACCAAAGATATGTTATTATTAATACTTCATTGTACCTTCCATTCCTTATAGACATTTGGTATGATCTCGTCGTGTGTTCCTAAATGGTCATCTCCTTTCTTAAGAGTATCTAGTATTGCTTCATGATTAGCATTACTAACTATCCAAAGTTATTCTGTCTTTGGTTTGGCATGATGCTTCAAAAAATTAAATTTGTTTATATAACAAGGTCCAAATACATGAGAATATTTTTTTATTTCTTGTAGCCTTTAAATTTAGACCATGTATGTCATTCTTTCTAATCATCTATGTTTGCAACCAAGTTCTAGCAACAACAACAACTGAACTAGTGGGATACATTTTTGTCATCTTTTGTCATTGGATATGTTAGGTTATGCTTTCCCTATACACATTGTGCCAACTAGTAGTCTGATCTCTCTTCATTCTGTTGTGGAGCAACAACTACAAAAATATGTCCTGGTTATAGAAGTTCTGAAAGGTAGTTGTACACAATTGAACTTTCCCTGTCATCATTTGGCATAGATATTGTCTGAGATAAAGGAATTAAATATTGTGGAACCTATGTATCCACCCACTCACTTGACTTTCATTGATCACAGTCATATAGAATACAACTCTAAAAAAAATAAGATAATTCTCATGTCTAAATGCTCCATGTACTTGCATCTAGCATTTGAAATGAATGCACCTTTGAAGAATTTCTAACTACTTGACAATCTAATCTGTTGGAAATAATCAAGACTAACCAAGTTACTGAGAGGGGAGGGGTGAATCAGTAACTCTGGAACTTTTAAAACATTTCTGCACATGTATATACTTTGACCATTCATTCATCTAATCTACTGCAAGCATGAAAATATAATCATTCATAACACATAACACAAAGATTGGTAACCCAGAAACCTTCCAAATAGAAAGTAAAACTGGGGTGGGGATGGTACCCACAAAACTTTGGTACTGCAGTATAAAGTTGGCCGGTTAAGGCTTACAATGATCACTTCTGATGATCTGCCCTGTTAAAAGCAATTAGGACTTCTAGGTCCACCTTGCTAGAGGATTTACAAACATACAATGAAGTATGCACTCTGTTAGGAGATTTACAAAAGACTGTTAAGTCTACCCGGTTAAAGGATTTACAAACTGATTCAACTGTTAGGATGAAACAGTAGATCTTGAC
>MU223593.1:2399175-2443689 GCA_018584345.1 Thuja plicata
GCTTTCCAAAGGTGATTACTGAATGCTCGGTATAAGTTGTGGACTGAGTGTTGAGCTCGGTAAGCATTCAGAATCGAATAAGTGTTTTCACTAAGTGTTTTCACTGATGACAAATATATCATTATTCCAACACTAATCTACCTCTTATTGTACCATCCTCAACCAATCAAAATCACACTGCTAAATCAAGTTTCCCTCCCTATAATAATGTGTAGTTCCCTACCTAACGATTATATTTTGGTTTTGTATGCTTTTTTCTTTTGTCTTGTCATATTATGGTGGATAAAGTCATATTTAAGATAAAATTAAATATTGATTATTATTATTATATATTTTAGTTTTGTGGAACGTTTCCCTTGGTAGAGTTATCCACCCATTGGTTTTTGTCTATCTTCTCATTATGACTCTTCAGAGGAATCGTTCTTTGGTGTGTCAATCCTTCACATAATCGTCGAGACCACTCAAATATTTATTTCGTTGATTCATTTCCCTTCCATGGAATTTTAATTATCAACACCTTATTTGGTCCACATTTTTTATAGCTATGGACTAGCTATTATTAGGGGGACTATTCATGCATACATTTTTTTGTATGCCTTATTTTGGCATTAGTATAGGGATTTCTTATGGGTGAACCTAGCACTTCATTTTGTATTGATAATGGTGGACTCTATTTGGAGGCGAGCAACGATTATCTTAACGAATGGGACACTTCCTTGTGTTACTCCTTGAATATGCATTGAAGTTGTCATTAGTATTCAAGAACTCAAATGCATAGTCAGTAACAGAGTCACAAACAGGACAAACAATATAATCACTAAAGTACAGAGTTAACTAAGAGCACTGATCACACCCAGAGTTAACCGAGTGTAATGATTACCAAACAGACAGACTTTACCGAGTAGTAGACTACACCGAGATACATAGACAACACCAAGAATCGAGAGATAGCATTAACTGAGTGGACCAGAGGCCACATAAAAGTGTGTTATGGCACATCATTCTAGGGAACAACTTTTTTCCAACCTAGATAACCATTTACAATGATCGAGGAGAGCAATAATTATGGATTTACAGCATTAATTATTTATTTCTCCTATTTTTAGATGATCAAGGTAAATTATGTACACTGTTGATCTTAGGTTAGGGATTTTATTATAAAACCCTAATTAGGTCATGGAGTTTGATATATAATGTATAGATTTCATTTTGTAATGTATGTTGATCAAGCAATGATCAAGTAGCCACCATACTACTGACATCAAAGATCAGACAAGGGTTTTAAGGATAGAGACTACATTGCAGTAATTAGTTTTTAGAATAACGGCAAGGCTATCAAGAAAAATAGAGCATAAGGTATTATCAATCACATTTATGTGATATATTTTGTATGCACTTAGTGGATCTGTATCAACAATATCGAGATTGTATTTGTTTAGATCACAATTATGTTACTCTCTAACAATTGTAATAGACCCCAAAATCTCTTCACATAGTAGACTTAACCATCTTTTTGTAAATCTCTTAACCTAGTGCACACATACTTTGTGTTGTTAAATCCTCTCATGAGGTAGATCTAATCAATCTCATTGTTACTCCTTATAGGGTAAGATCATCAGAAGTGATCAATCTTTGTAAGCTTTAACAGGCTACTTTATTTCTGCAGTAGTGAATTTTTGTGGGTCTCATCGCCACCGCATTTTTTACCTTCTAACAGGGGTTTTCTGTGATACCAAAATGCTAGTGTCATGAGTACTTAATTTCATGTATATGTATTGTTTACTTTACATACATTTACATTTCAGTAGTGACATTATATGTTTGGTGTATGCAATCTACTCAGTCGATTATTATAAAACATTTGGTTACAAAGATTAGTTTAAAATTTTTTAAGGGTATTGATTCACCCCTCCCCT
Organism: Thuja plicata; assembly: GCA_018584345.1. NCBI lineage: Eukaryota > Viridiplantae > Streptophyta > Pinopsida > Cupressales > Cupressaceae > Thuja > Thuja plicata. The sequence continues at coordinate 2,401,092 of MU223593.1, forward strand.
CTTAGTACATGGTGAATAAGGAGTGATTATTGTCTTTATTGATTGTTGGGGTAGGTCATTGTCTCAGGTCATCCATTCTATATCGCTTCTTGGGTGTCTTATCTTCTATTATCCCCACATTTTCTTAGTCTAGATATACAATACAAACTCCAGCAGATTGAGTCTCGCACTCACAGATTTTGGTCCACTTTCTTCATTTCCTTCTTTACTCTTCTGATGGAACAAGTACAAATCTCTTCATAAAATTATGGTCGATTAGGTTGGTTGTAGTAAACTTTTTCTTGTGGTCATTATCCTTCAAGAGGTTATTTGTGATGGTAAATTGTTGAATGCTATGGAAAATGAATGTTATTTTCTTGTTGCAAGAGGTCATATTATGGGTTTTATCCATTTGTGTCTACTTTTGCAATTTATTGTGGGTATGTTCTATGTGAGATATGAGACTTGAATCATTTCTTTATGTGAAAATTTTAAACATACTGTGTTGATTGTGACACTTGATTCAATTCTTGTGAATGTCTAAGCAATCTTCCTTGAATGTTAGCTAGAAGGATCTTCACATTTTCCCTAGATAAAGGTAACCTCACAAATAATTTGTCTAACAAAACCTAAGGGATATTTAGTAAACCCAAGAGTGATCTTAATATTATTTTGTAAAATGAACATATAATTCACCTTATGCTTCCTCGAGATTTTATTTAACTTAGAGGCGGATCCTTAGTGTAATATAGGAAGGCTTTGACTATGATTTTGTAATCCTCCTTATGTCACTTCTGATTAGTCATTTATTTTTCCACATCAGTAAAGGCCCTCCTAATTTGCCTTATACTAGATGTATTTAATTTTCATATTTTACACAAGTAGAATATTCTTTACTCTAAATGGTCCATAGTTGTAAACCTAGATACCCTAGTTTTGGGGGAATATAGGTAGCAGAAGTGAAAGAGTGAATTAAAAAAACACATGCATAATATTTAAAATTGGTATTTATAATTTTATATAAAAAAGTGAAATGCATTATAATAAGAGATGTAAAAAAAGTGATATGTATGCATAGTTAAGTGAGTATGATGATAAAAGTCAATAGATAGAAGTGATATATAATAATGAAGTATAAGGAGAAAATATAATGGGTTAATTCATATATAGAGCCAAAAATATGAATATGCCTAGAATCATGGTTGATTCATGGTCATTCTTAAGCACATTATTACCCATAGAGGGAGGGTGAAATTTTCACTTGTATTGAAATAATCATGTCATGTATTTTGTAATTGTATGTTTGTTCTTGCGTGGGTAGTGTTGTCACAGGGATTTGCACTTGAATGCTAAAGTTTGATACTCAGCAATTTTTTGAAATATGGAATGATCTTAAGGCCTATGGGTATGTCGATGGTGAAGGTTAATCTTTGAAGAAGGTCGGATTCCTTTTGGTACTCACCTAAAACTATCTCTTGCCAAGGAAAGGGATAGAAGGATTGCTTGAAATGAATATCTAAACTAACAGGTGATACACCAAAGACTAAAGCTTGATTTGTAGAAAAACCCAAAAACTATTCAACTAAAGAGATAATATTATCTCACAACTCAGCTAGACATGCTTGAAAAATAGATTCTTATAAAAGGACCTTGTTTTATGATGCTTTGAAAAAGGAAAACAAAATTATTTTGACAATTTTGCAGTACCAGAAAATGAAAACACAATCACATACCTACACTATAACATGTTAATTTATGCATTAAATATTAAAGGAACTTGATAAAATGAAGGAAAACACATCTCAATTAAGTAATTCAAAATAATACTCAAAACCAAGAAATTAAGAAGGAAAACTAGCTTTTGTTATTAAATAATCAATAATCTCTGCTACAAACTAAGCTACAATGCTTCCAAAAAGCAAAAAGAATCAAACTAGAAAAATAATTACATTACAAAGCCTTATAGAAAGGCTTTCACACAAACTCCAAAGTAAAATTAAGAGTGAACTAAACTAGAACTCAGCTTGAACTGATTGACCCACCTTGATTTCTCCTTTTAATTTCAAAAAATTCCCCTTTGGTTGTACAAAACCAGAAATCATGCAAAAAAGGGGTCATAATTGATAGAAAGTGGTAAACTATCTTGAAAGTCCCCTTAAGTCATGAAAAAATGATGTAGGCCCTTAAAATGACATTGAACTTCTCTAAACTCATGAAAACTCCCTCATTTCACTCCACACAGTTTGCTAATCAGCTTTTCTTCTCCAATTATCACAGTTGACTCACAATTAATAATTTTTCTATTGCATTATAAGAAATATTTAACTAAGGTGATTTATAACAACATCACCCTTAGTCGATATTTTTCAATTAAAACCAATGCAATAAAATGTATAACTCTAGCTTACAAGGCCCTAAACCCAAAGTTACAACTCCTAGTTGACTAATCAATGAACATTAATATAATTATCTTGCATCAAATAATATTTACTAAGTGAATGATAAAATACCACATCACTTAATAAATACATTTTACACTTTGAAATTATCATGCAAAAATAATAATAAAAATAAACAAAACTCGCAGGGGCATTTGTGAGATATAAAATGAAATATAAGATAAAGGCAAAAAGCCTTCCATTTTTTTGTGGTGACCTATGGTATAATGAAACCCTAAAGCATCCAATGACATTCACTCTTCTCACTTAATGATATTTTTTCTCTATTGTGTGTCGCCATGCTAACTAGGGTTCGAGCTACTAGGTGGTTTTCGAGCAATTAGGTTTCTTTTCTATAGACCTTGACTTCTAGAGGCACATCTAGTAATTTTTTAAATGCTTCTTAGCTTTATTTCTACAAGAAACAATGAATTTGGTAATGAAAAAAACAATGAAAACCCCCCCTTTCTCTATGCACTTCATGGTTGTTTACCGTAGCTTTCTTCTCTATGGTGATCATGTTCATGATGCCTTTGAAACTCTATTTTGAGCTTTGTTAATGGGTTCTTTGAAAAAATGGAAAACTCTCATTATGCAAGCCAAAGATTTATACTTATTGTGCTTTCATGTATTCCATTTATCTTCAAGCATCAACAATTTTTTTTCATTTGTTCAAAATAAAAAAGAGGAACATGATTAGTTCTTTGTGTATTTATGCTCAACTAGAGATGTGTTGAAGTTCTATTAGCAGAAAAAGAAAATGCTTTGATGATTTTTTGTAAACTTTGGTTCATTGTTTGAAACCCTCATATATACCACTGTTTCAATGCTCCATGGTGGTTATATCATCATTATTATCCTTCCATGATTGTGTTTATACAATGAACTCTTTTTATGTACCTTTGTGTGCATTCATAATTTTGATATCTAAAATAGTGTCTTCTTCCATTGTGTTCATTTGTGACTATGCTTTATGATTTTTCATTGCATTGAGCTCTTTTAAGAACTATCTTTATGGCTCGCACTATTTTCCTAGCATCCTTGATGGTTTTATCATTGTTGTGATAGTGTCATTCATTTTTGGAAAACATTTTCCCTATTTTATGACTGATATATGTATCTATTTGTGTTGTAAGGAAGAAAACCTTTATGTTGCCATCTTATGGATGCTCTGTTTCATAGCATCATGATCTATGGTTTCCATTGTATCTTCATAGTGACTTCTCCTGGTATTCTTTGATTATTGTGCATTATGAATGAATGACCCTTCATTGTGCTTCAGACTTGGCATCGGCACTGTCTTTTATGTTCATTATTACAATTTCCAAACTCTATATTTTATGCCAAATCAGGTCTATAATAGTGGGACCCTTTTCTATCATACTTTTGTATATCCTTTGAATCAAGGCTTCATGAGAATTCTCTACATTCATAGTTATGAAAAAAATCATGCTCTTTGTTCTGGACTCTAAATAATGGAAGATAGCACAGTGAATGACTTCTCAAGAAACCATGAATGTATCCTCTTACTTGAAAATTATTTCCTCTCTTGTTGATATGTTGTTCTTCTCTTGGAGAATTGGCATTATTACCATTTACATCTATTCTTTTCATGGAAAATTTAATACCCCTATTTTCTACCATTGACTGTCCTACCCGTTGCCTTTACTAAGATGATCATTGTATTGGTCTTTTAAAGTAATAAAAATGAACTTATCAAAGACAATGAATAGAAATGTGAAAAAATAAATTGAATACCTCTTTGATCCTTATATATTTTTCATTCATAAATTTTGGTTGATTGTCCTTTAACACTATTAATAACTATATTTACTATCCATCTATTTCATTTCTACTCACTACTTTGGATATTTCAACTTTATTTAGTATTGTATTTGTATCATTGTTTTCCAAGATAAAAGGTTGTCCTTTAATCAGCAAATCATTGTTACTGGTCATTTACTTGTAAAATCACTTCTCTTTGCATGTCTTAAATTAGTATTTTTCATGGATTCTCTATGTTGAAACTCCTATTATTGTGATTGTCCTTATGATGTCTTTATGTTCTTTTCTGGTCATTATCAGTGATTGTTTCTTGAACATGTAATGCCACTTATTTCATTACTACATTTTGATGACTGTTCACTATCTTTTATGATATCATTTGATATGCTCTTGATGAAATTATTATCCCTACATATTCCATCTCTTTAATTTGATAGCATGCTAAGCTCAACTCTTGTGGTCCAACCCATTTTACCCCACATGTTGTATACTTACGATAAGCTTAAAATATCCAATGAAGATCATGGTACCTATACCTGCAGAGTGAACAAATACATTAGATAAAAATAAACTTTTGATTAGTTCTTCTACTTTCATCTTTGAATTGATACATTATGTACAATAATTGTTCTTATATTGGTTTCACATATGGTTTGATGAAGATTGTTTAGCTTTAACAACCTTCTCTCTCTTCCTGTAGGTAATTGGGACATGACAAGAAACTTACAGAGTTGAGGAGCTGAAGATTCAACCTTACAACCATAAGATTTGTCAATCATCAGATAATGAAGGGTCCCCATCCTCTTTCTATATGTAATTTTTTAAATGCATTTTTATTTTTCATAGTGTGTATAATTTAGTCATTCCCACAACTTGTGTGGGAAGTATTCCATTGAAGATATGAATAAATAAGGATTTTTTTCTTTTAAGAACTGTGTAATTCTTTCTTGTACTTGCATTTATATTGAAACTCTAAAACACTTAATAACATAATACTCATGTAATGAACACTTGATAGAAATAAATGCATACCTTTCACCTTTAGTTGCACATGTTGTTCTAGCTCTACTTAATTGAGCTGACAACAAAATTAGGTGATATTTTTGGCAATTTCTGCTAAAAGCTTGCCTACTAAGTATCCCAAAATAGTATCCTTGTGACATACATTAGGAATAGATTCATTCCTACTTTAAAAACTTAGAAAAATAGAAGCTTCTCATTGTCTCAAATCATTACTAACTTCACACTAAAACTAAACACCATACTAAAACTAAAAACACCTCGCTCTGAAACTGAAAACAAAGATTGCAACAACTTGACATATTCCTGTTAAGGGAATATGTTTGTTTGTAAAAATGAATCCATGCAAAAACATGTATTCATTATTATTAATAATACATGTCTTCTCAATTGGACTATATCAAGTTAACAACAAGAACACCCCTCTTAATTCATGTTGTTCTAGCTCATTATCGTTGTGTGAAGTAGTTGTTTATGATGTGTGTTTCATTTAAAACATCTATTTGTTGTCTCATATAATGGATATCTCCTTCATATAAATTTGATGCATTAAATTTGCATGACCCTTATTCACTTACTAACTGAAATCGACCTAACGAAACTGAAACATGTGTAATCAACACTTAGGGGAAATAAAACTGCACTACCACTCAAAATGAAAACAAAACTACCCTACCCTAGCCAATCCACAATCAAGGCTTCAGATGCATCCATTTAGTAATTGGTTAAAGAAACTTAATTTTATCACTAATAATGGATGATTTATATGCATATGAACTATTGAAAAGAGATGAAAGATAGCTGGAAATACAAGCATTTGTTGTAGCATGTCTTGGAAATTATAAGTAGAATCACATACCCTTTGAGTTTTACTAGCATACTATTGTTTTGGGGTGTATAAATAGGTTGGATATGTTTCTCTATATTTTTAACATCATGATTAGCCTCCATCCTAGAAAGATGCCTGATTGGGCATCCTCTTGAAATGGTAAACTTTTGATTTTCTCTGTTGATTTCCACTTTATCAATTGTCTCTTCTGGTGATGAAAATTGTTCAATTGTGTATTGTCACTGATGTTTACACAAATGTAGTGATGTTACACAAATTTCTATACCTAAACCAAGCATAGTCAGTGTATGCCATGTTCACTTGGGCAATACAATAATGGTCGGGCATTGAAGGATTACAGTGTTAACCGAGTTATGCACTTTGTGTCAGCCGAACAATAGCAGTTTACATTTTATGTTTAATTGGTTACATGCAGTTGACTGGCTTAAGTTTTATTATTTATTTGAAAGTTTATTCAAGCTGACTTGACAAGGCCTATCATATATATACAAGGTAAAGTTTGGATTGAATGTGTGTAAGTGGAAGTAATAAGCAAAAATATATGGCAGATTTCTGATATGAAGAGTGAAGGAAAAATTAGATGGGATTATGATTAAGGATAGATCATATAGAGCTGTAATAGAATATTTGATCAGTAAGGATCCAATTTAAATCTAGAGCAGAGATTTGAATCAGCAAAGACAGTTGTTTCGACAAATAGGTCAATCCATTGTTACTCTCTAAAAATTGTAGAAGTGATCCAAATCTTTGTACAGCATAGACTTAATAGTCTTTCATAAATCCTCTCACAAGGTGACATTTCTACATTGAAGTGTTTGAAGACCTCTAAAAAGGCCACTCCTTATAGGGTGATTAAATCCTCTAACAGGGTCACACCTAATAGTGTGTTTTGTAACCTTTAATAGGGTTGGCTCTTAACAGGGCTCACTTTAGAAGAGTGAAAAATAGTAACTAGTTAAAATTGGTAGTTTTCCTAGATTGGGTTTCCACATTAAATCTTGGTGTCATCTATGTACATGTTATTTTATTTATGCCTTATGTTTCTACACTTAATCACTAAAGGATAATCACAGTTAATATCTTAAGTTTGCTTTGTTTACCGAGTAACAACAGAATATCTTTGTTAACCGAGTAACAATGATAAGTCTAATTACGACATCTAAGGGACTTGGATTCATTTTTGTGGTAACTGATTCACCCCTCCCCTCTTAGTTACTCAACCCATTTCTAGCAATTGGTATCAAAGTATTTGGTGCTTTTAGGGAAGGTTTCAAGGCCTAAGCTAAAGATCAGAGATGTCTTACAGAAGGGAGATCCCTAAGCTTAACAAAGATAACTTCGTTGCATGGAAAGATTTAATGAGGCTACATCTATCTACTATTGGAGATACTGGTTTTCAATTCTTGGATCACGAGTATGTGGAACCACTGATACCTATGTCTATCAATCAGATGGTGGACATGAAGAATCATAACATAATGATGATTGATATAGCTTCTTCACTCAGCTATTCCAAATTTGATGAAGTCAAGGACTACCAAACTACTTATTATATGTGGAAGAAACTACATGATATACATGGAGGAGATGACAATGTAAAGAGAGCCAAAGCAGAAAGTCTCAGAGGTCAGTTTGATCAGATGAAAATAAAAGAAGGAGAAGACATTACAAAATATAGTGAAAGAATCAAGAAAAGTGCCAGTGCCATCAGAGTTGTCGGTGGAACAATTGAAGACAAAACAGTGGTTAGTAAGGTATTGATAGCTTTACTTCCTATCTATCTAGTTATAGTTTCAGCTATTCAAGAGATGAGGTGCAGTAATGATATAACTCTAGATGCATTGTTTGGAAGGCTTACAGCTTTTGAGTTTGACAATTTTGACAATTATTCTCCTAATCCTAGCAATTTTGAGTCTACATTCAAAGCTAAATTAAACCTTGGTAAGATGGATAGAAACTCAAAAGGAAAATAGATTGACAATGATAGTGATGATGATTATGATGATGAGGATATGGAAATCATTGAAGCATTACTTTCAAAAAGAGTTTCCAAAGGAAAGTACAAAGGAAGAATGCCATTGATTTGCTTTTCATGTGATGAGGTTGGTCACATTGATGCTAAGTGTCCAAAAAAAGAAGACAAAGGTGAGAGAAAGTTCAACAAGTAAAAAGGCAAGAAAGATTTCAAAAGTTACAAAGCTACAAGGACAACGGTAAGAAATCTTGTTATATTGCAAAAGATTCTGATAGTGATGAACATGAAATGGTTTACATTGCTATTAAGGATGAATCAGATAATGAAGATAATGAAAAAACTACACTTTACTCTCATATTAGCAAGAATGACACTTGGATAATTGATAGTGGTTGTTCTCACCACAAGACTGGTGATAAAAAATAATTTGAACATCTTGAGCACTATGATGGTGGGAGTGTCAGTTTTGGGAATGATGAACCTTGCTATGTGAAAGGTAACTTGGTTGTATTTCTCTAACACAAGGAATCAAATGTGATAATGCTTATTAGGTTGAAGGAATAAGGCGTAGTCTACTAAGTGTGGCACAATTGAATAACATTGGTTTCAAGGTAGAATTCATGAATGATAAGGCCAAGCTCCTGGATGGTAATGGAAACCTAGTTGGAACTGGCAGGCAAACAAAAGGTAATCTATTCTATCTTGATCTCACTGAAAGTTCATGTTTTATTGCACAAGTAGAAGAAATATGGTTATGGCATAAAAGGATGCGTCATGTGAATTTTGATAACCTGGTCAACATAAGAAAGAACAAAAGAGTAAGAGGTATTCCTATTATGAAGAAACCTAAATTAGCAATATACAAACAATGTCAAATTGGGAAGATGGGAAAAACTAGTTTCAAGAGCAAGAATTACAATACTGAAGAATTCTTGGAGTTAGTGCATACCGATCTATGTGGACCAATTGGAACAACAAGTTACACATGAGAGAATTATTTCATTATATTTTTTAATGACCATTCCAGAATGATGACTGTTATGTTTCTCAAAGAAAAATCAAAAGCTTTTTAGAATTTTAAGTGGTACCTTGCCAGATTTGAGAAGGAAACAGGAAAGAAACTTAAATGCCTAAGATCTTATAGAGGAGGTGAATTCATTTCTAATGAATTCAATGAATTTTGCAATGAAAGAGGAATCAAGAGACAAGTATCTGCCCCAGGTACACCACAAAAAAATGAGATAGAAGAAAGAAGAAATAGATCTATTATGGATTGTGCAAGAACCTTGATGATTCAAAAGAATGTTGCAGCCAAATACTAGAAGGAATCTATCAGCATTGCAATTCACACCCTGAACAAAGTTCAAGTGAAGAAAGGTACTGAGAAGACACCTTTTGAATTATGGTATGGCTATAAATTCATTGTTTGTTATTTCAAATTATTTGGAAGTAAATGTTACATCTTGAAGGGAGAAATAAATGGAATATTTTATGTAAAAGGTGTTGAAGGTATATTCCTAGGCTACTCCTGCAAAAGAAAAGCATATAAATGTTTGAATCTTGCTACTCATAAAGTCATAGAAAGTGTACATGTAAAGATTGATGAGTTTGCAAAGACAAGTGAAGAACATATTAGTAAAGAGCCTGAGGACTATAGAAACTTTGTGTATTATGAACCTGATACTATACCTAAGACACAGGAAATGGTGATTGGACAGCAACCATGTCAACCACTGAATTCATCAGCACAAACTCTGTTGCAACCAGTGCAACCTGAGCTGCTAACTGAAGAAAATGAGTCTTAAACTAAAGAAACTGAGTCATGGACAGAGGGAACTGAGTCACAGACAAAGGCACCTGAGTCTCAGACAGAGGCGCAGGAGCCTCAGACAGTGGAACTTGAGTATCAGTTGGAAGAGAATAATAGAATGTTTGAACATGATGAACCAAGTGGAACAAGCCTAGAATCAAAGAGGAAGGAACATGTACTTGCAAAATATGTCAGAAGGCATCATGCACCTGAGAAAATAATTGGAGATCAGACAGAAGGTATAATGTCAAGGAACAAAATTAAAGGTACATGTTTTCTTAGTGAAATTGAACCTAGATCCATTAAAGATGAATTAAATGATGAAAGTTGGATAGAATCCATGAATGAAGAGATTGAGCAGATAGAAAAGAACAATACCTAGACTCTTGTACCTAGACCAAAAGATAATAATGTGATTGGTACTAAGTGGGTTTTCATAAACAAGATGAATGAAAAAGGTGAATTTTCCATAAACAAAGCAAGATTAGTGTGTAAAGGATATGCTCAAGTATAGGGTATTGATTATGGAGAAACTTTTGCTCCTATTGCAAGACTTGAAGGATTCAGAACTCTTTTTGGATACGCATCACATAAAGGATTCAAAGTATACCAAATGGATGTAAAATCTGCATTCTTAAATGGAATTCTGGAAGAGGAAGTCTATATTGAGCAAGCTAAAGGTTTTGTTGATCCTAACAAAATAAATATGGTTTGAAAATTGCACAAAGCCTTGTATGGACTAAAGCAAGCTCCTAGAGCCTGGTATGAAAGATTGCATGGTTACCTAGTAAGTATTAGATTTTAGAGAACTAATGACAATAGTAGCTTGTATATCAAAGAAGGACCTCAAAACAAGATAATATTAGCAGAGATATTTTTTGATGATATATTGTTTACTAGACATGATGATTTATGCAAATCATTCTCCGAAGCTATGAGTAAGGAATTTGAGATGTCTATGTTTGGTGAAATCAAATTCTTTATTGGTTTAAAAGTTCATCAGATGAAGGATGGTATCTACATTACTCAGTCTAAATACATCAAAGAGATACTAAAGAAATTTGGAATGGAAGATTCTAGGCCAGTTGGGACACCTATGTCTACTGGACATAAGTTGTCTAAGGATGATGAATCAAAAGAGGTAAATCAAAATACCTACAGATCCATAATTGGTAAACTTCAATATGTTGTTCACACTAGACTTGATATTGCATTAGAAGTTGGTATTGTTGCAAGGTTTTCAGCTAATCCTAGAGAGAATCATTTGATGGCTATCAAAAGCATTCTGAGATATCTTAAGGGTACTGAAGAGTATGGATTATGGTATAAGAAAGGAGGAAACTTTGAATTGAATACTTTTACTGATGTTGATTGGGTAGGAAGTGTTGATGAGAGGAAGAGCACCAGTGGTGGAGCGTTATTTATTTGTAAGAGGTTAGTCTCCTGGACTAGAAAGAAATAGAATTGCATCTCTTAGTCTACAGCAGAGGCAGGGTATGTTGTTGCAGCAATAAATTATTTAAATATCATATGGTTCAAACAACTATTGTCAGGTATGAAGGAGGAAATCAAAGAACCAGTTATTATCCATTGTGATAACACTAGTGCAATTAACATTTCAAAGAACCTTGTGATGCATACTAAGACTAAGCATATTGCAATAAAGTATCATTTCTTGAGGGAATTGGTTTAGAACAAGGAAGTAAGGTTGGAATATGTGAATACTAAAGAATAAATTGCAGACATATTCACAAAAACTTTACCTAGGGATGCATTCTTGTATTTTAGAGGAAAGCTAGGGGTGATCAAGGATAACTTTAAGAAACCCCCTCCTAGGAAAAAATGTAAAAGCCTGGTGAATCATACATTAATTTAGGGGAAAGATCTTATTGATGATGGAAAAAAAAATTTCCAAATTAGGAAAATAATATAAAGGCGTAGGCGATTTTTTCCCTGCCAAATGAAAATTCCATAAAATCGTGGGGAATTATAAATTAATGTGGGGGAAAATATATAAATATGAGGCAAATTATTTTCTTGTGAAGGTAAAAAAAATATTTGTACTGGCTATTTTTATGTGTCGTTTGAAAATATATTTATTTTATTGGCTAATCAACCATTAATTATGGGAAAAATAAATATTTTATTTGGCAATTTTCAAAAGATGGGACTCGTCAATGCGTCATGTGGGCCAATGCCAACTAATATTAAATATCTTTTTTGAGACTGTTTAATTATCCTAGATCAATGGCTGAAGTTTAATTTCGGCCCAATTTCATGAAGGAAACAAAGTTTTCCAAGAAGTCACCCGAATAATGACATGTAACATTGTAATTGATGCAACGTGCAGTGACTATCGCTTTTATTTGTTGTGAATATAACTGATCACACATTGAACACATAACCTAATTAGGTATTGTTAAATGTATTATTTGAGACCATTTGATCATCCTAGATCAATGGTTGAAATTTAATTTTGGACCAAATTTTGGAAGGAAACCAACTTCTGCAGGAAGTCACTGGAATGCTGACACGTATCAAGCCTTAAAAAGTGCACCGTAACCATGATTGTTGATTACTACTGGTTATTTTTTGATGTGGACGGTGGATAGTGCAACTGAAACTTGTAACTTGTAACTCGAAAATAAATAAATGCCTTGTTAGTGACATTCTTTAACTGCCATCTTTAACTGTCAATAGTACACATGCATTTATGGGAAATATTTACATTTAGATATGAAAGATTAAGGACAGTCGATTTAAATCTCTCACATGCATAATGCATTTATGGAAATTGCATTAAATATGATTAAAGAAAGAATAATAATTAATTGCTAAGTATCTGTGATCACTACTATCAATCAAGGGGTCAGGGTTATTTAAAGAGAATTTGGTTTCTTTCTTCTTCATTTTGCTTTTGGTAGATTAAGAGTCAGAGCTGTCGGTGGTAGAAATTGTGCCTCTAGTTTTAAGGTTTAGGTTTTTAGGTCTTTAGGCTTTTGAGAATTAAAGATGGATACACCAATCTGTTTGAGATACACATCCCCAGATGACCAGAGGTCCTTTTTGGGCAATGTCTCAGAAGAAATCCTCACTTCCATTTGTAGGGGGGTTGGTGGTGACACTTTTATAAATTATGTTGTGTTGATGTTATTGGGTTGATATTTCCTTGAGAATGTTGACAGATACCACGTCTACACGGACATTACGTTCTAGTTTTTTGCGTCTCTCCTCAACCTGAGAGAACAGAAGGTGGATATGCTGATGCTATTGAGGAAGGTTTGTAAAGAGAAATTATAGAAGGACGATGTCAATGTTGTTTTTTTTGCAGAATTAGGGGTGGGGATCCCTTGGCCAAGAGATATACACAGGATGTTGGTGCTGGGCAGAAATGTGGCCAGACAACCCTTTCTATTGAACCTCAATGACGAGCAACTAATGCGACACAAGAAATGGGCACGGCTTGGGAGGGATTTTCTCCAGAAATGGTTTTACCTTGATGAATTCAACAAGTCAGACTACACATGGCTTTACAAATTCTCAGAGATTATCCTCTCTAGAAAATTCTACTCAGATGAAAGGAAAGATGAAGATCCCTGATTCCCTAGTTTACCCATTCATGTTACCCTAGTTTTTTGACAATGGACATGCAAAGTTTTAGTTATTTTTAACCAATAAGAAGTTACCTAGTAGGTTTCTATTTTTACTGTACAATGTAAATTTTTGAAAAAAAAATAATAAAAATTTTCCAAGTTCATTTCAATTTTCTTTTTATGGGTACAAAAAATGATTCTTAGACTTCTCTGTGATTACAATATTTTAATTAGTTGCTTTACCTGTGTATTAGACATTTAAGTATATGCTTAAGCGATGGATTAGTACTTCAATTTTTTAAATCTGAAGACTGAGATTCTAAATTTTTTAAATGATTAAGTTTCTTTATTAGTTTAGAGAAAGTTTCTATTTTTAATTTGCCAATGTGTCATATCGATGTGTGATTATAAGATAGAAATAATTGAATTAAAATCTAAATCCAACTACACAGTAAAACTAAACATTTAATAACATTTATTAAATGTAATAACTAATAAGCTGAATTTTTAATTTAAAATGATTAAGTTACACTCACACATGTCCTAGTGACATCAAATGACAAGCCAAAAGTTAATGGGACCTGCGATAGTGCGACAGTGCCAGCGACTGTTGGATGAGCACAGATTAACGGTGTGCGGTGTGTTTCAAGTCGAAAGGGAAAAGAAACCCCATTTTTGCAAACCTATTCTAAAATAATGTAAATGAACTCAAAATCACATTCATAGAATAAGTATCACTTACCTTTGCCTCAAATTAAAATGCAGCAATGTAGTCGCGACTCGCTAATGCAGTATTGAGTATACGGTTGCACTTAATAGTCTAAAACTTCTGAAACTTTGTTACAATCAAATATAGAGATATCATAGAGATATCAAAAAAATTTATACTAATCCTTCTTCAGAAAATTTAGTGGGAGGTATTAGGTATACAAATATTTGGCGAAGCCCGCGTAATTATAACATGTCTTTTGTTATTTCTGAGGTGATTATGGGTTGTCCAATGCCTTCACATGATTAATAAAGTTGGCTAAATTACGTCGGTTAGAGACATGCATTCATAAAATTCTAGACGAATATAGGTCATCGATTTGGGGTTGCTTAGAAATTATAGGTGAATGTTTTAAATTTATGGGGACCAAAATTTATATTCCATTGGCGATAATGTGTAAGAAATGGAAAAATTAAACAAATAGATGGGCGATGGGCCCGAGATTTGGACCCAATATTAATAAATTTCAAGCGATAGGTTCAATCCCATATGTCAAAAACATTCACCAATTCTGGGGTTGCCGACATCCGACATTCGCCAAATGGTGAATAATCGCCACTAAAGTTTTCACTGGGGGTGATTCCCCTAACTGAGGCTCACTAATGCACAAATTAGTGATGCATCAACCGAGCTACATAACAGATTTAACATGTTGATGAAGATTTTTAGAGCTTATTGCATATGAATCATTACATCAGGTACACTATAATTCATTGGATAGAGTCTTTGGAATTGGTTTTTAAAGAGGGAGATATTATTGATGTCATGCCAAAGAAATTATTAAGGGAAATATTATTGATGATAGAGGGAGAAATTTTATGAGAAACAGAGATTAATGTAAGAGGGAGAAATCTATATTTCAATGATTGTGAAGACAGAGGGAGTTTTCTAGATGAAAATCAGAAAGAAGCTAAGGACATTAATAAATTTTTATTATTGTGTCTTTTTCTCTATAGTTCTTTGCATTATGACATGTTGTGTTGCCATCAATGCCAAAGAGGGAGATTGTTGATGACAATTATTTAGTAGTGTATTGTCAGTGCATTCCATGTTCTCTCAAGCATTGAAGAAGACCAAAGTGATTTTCAGTTCTAACTGAGTTCACTCGGGCAATACAGTAATGGTTAGGCATTGAAGGATTACAGTGTTAACCGAGTTATGCACTTTGTGTCAGCCGATCAATGCCAGTTTACATTTTATGTTTAATTTGTTACATGCAGCCGACAGACTTAAGTTTTATTATTTATTTGGAAGGTTATTCAAGCTGACTTGACAAGGCCTATCATATATATACAAGGTCAAGTTTGGATTGAAAGTGTGTAATTGGAAGTAATAAGAAGAAATATATGGTAGAGTTTTGATATGAAGAGTGAAGGGGAGATCAGATGGGATTCTGATTAAGGACATAACATACAAAGCTACAATAGAATATTTGATTAGTAAGGATCCAGTTTAAAGCCAGAGAAGAGATTTGAATCAGCAACGACAATTGCTTCCACAAACAGTTCAATCCATTGTTACTCTCTAAAAATTGTAGCAGTGATCCAAATCTCTTTACAGAGTAGACTTAATAGTCTTTCATAAATCCTCTCAAAAGGTGAAATTTCTACATCTACATTGAAGTGTTTGAATACCTCTAACAAGGACACTCCTTACAGGGTGATTAAATCCTCTAACAAGGTCACACCTAACAGTGTGTTTTGTAACCTTTAACAGGGTTGGCTCCTAATAGGGCTCACTT
This sequence comes from Thuja plicata, assembly GCA_018584345.1. Lineage (NCBI taxonomy): Eukaryota > Viridiplantae > Streptophyta > Pinopsida > Cupressales > Cupressaceae > Thuja > Thuja plicata. Next base: position 2,417,052 of record MU223593.1, read on the forward strand.
CAGGAGAGTGAAAAATAGTAACTAGTTGCAATTGGTGGTTTTCCCAAATTGGGTTTCCATGTTAAATATTGGTGTCATCTGTGTACATGTTATTTTCTTTATGCTTTATGTTTCTACACTTAATCACTAAAGGATAATCACAGTTAATATCTTAATTTTTCTTTGTTAACTGAGTAACAGTGATATGTTTAATTAATACATCTAAGGGACTTGGATTTGTTTTTGTGGTAACTGATTCACCCCTCCCCTCTCAGTTACTCAACCCATTTCCAACATCTTCAACTACCACACCAATCTAATTAGTTGCATTCAACTCATGAGAAACAAAATAAAAGGACAATTATTTCATCTACCTGATTGTGTTGATCACAAACCTCTCTTTTTAAAGGTGTCAAATTATCATCAAGATTTGAGAAAAAATCTTCAATAATACTTGAGAAAAAACTCACTTCATGATGAACCTCATTATGCAAAGTATTATCTAATGATCTCTCTTGATTTCTCTAAAAGCTCATACATTGGAAATCTATGTTTTGCTGATTTTTTGCTCTACTTGCACCAAATTTGCATCCATATTAACCCTAGAAATTTCTCCATAATGGTGTCCTTGCTTATCTTCTCTTGGATCTACACTTCATCTAGATTATTTTCACACTCTTTTTTATCACAACTTGGAAATTTTGTTAGTTCACACATATTATTTTCATCATTACTAACAAATAAAGGTATCTCAAACAAATGAATCAGCTTGAACATGAGAATTAACAATGATTTCCTTTACAATACCCTTTTTTTAATTTTCTTTGTCTAAATATGAATGATTGGCATCTATACTTGACACAAATACCTCAAAATCATCCCAAAATGAGTCCTCCTCATTCTTATTTTCATTTTTTTTGTATAAGAGGACTATCTTTTACCTTGTTGTAACTTTCTTTTGTGGTTAAAATATCAAAATTTTGAACCTATTATTGTTGTCTTGAAGTTGGTATCATTGTGATCTGAATTTAATTATCTTCCTCATTTACAAAAAATGGTAGCTCATCAAACAAACAATTAGAACCTGGAAATTATCATCCATTTCATCATTAAGAAACTATTGTTCTGCCTCTTGTAACAAATCTGATTTATCATTCTCAATATCCTTCACAGTCATAATAGCATGTAAATGATTTATCTCTAACTCTTCAAACATTTCCTCTTTATTTTCTACAACTTGAGAAATGAAAGTATCATTGAGCTCTTGAGGTTGCACTAGGTTTGTGGAAGGCTTCTCTTGAGGTTTTGAATATTTAATAGGTTCCTCATAAGGCTATACTTTCTCAAAAATAAATTCACAAAAACTTGGGAATGCAAACATTCAAGACTCTTCATTTACAGGCTCTTGAAATGAGGTAGGAGTCCCAAAACTTGGAATTTCACACTTAAAGGACTTAGGAGACTCACCTTGAATTAAGCTTGGAGTTTTTACCTTGGGAGTATCTTGTTCAACAAGTGTCAACCTGGTGCAGGAGCACCTAGGTAGGGCTAGAAAGGAACCTAGGGCTTCTATTTTGTTTTTGGCTTGTAGTGGTCCTATCCAAACCACTAGTGCAATAAGGGGACTAAACAAGTCCTAGTGTGAAGTGTGTGAGTTTAGGATGCCTTAATAGGTCCTTAGTGACCTTATTTGCAAGATTGTCCAAATTAGGTCAAATAGGGTGTTTTATGCATTATGATTTCAAATTGGACAAGTAAGGGACTTGAGGTCCTATTTCAATGTTCTAACACCTTAGATAGGCATTTGGTTAAGTTTGGTGGACTGATGACCAAGTTTGGATAGAAAATCCAAAAAGATGTAAAAGTTGTCAATGTTGTCATTGACAACATTTGTTGCATAATTGCAACTTTGAGAAATTGTCTTCATAACTGTCTGAAACCATTGATTTTGTGTCTTTTTCAACTACTTAAGGCTATCCTCGACCTTTTGAAAGGGTTGGCTTGTTTTTGTAAGTGTGTACGGACTAGATAATTGAAAGAACAATCACAGTTATTGTTTTTCTGAGTAATTGGTGTTTTAATGGATTGAATTGAGTACTTTAATCCATGGAAGTGTTAGAGTAGGTGTTTTTAATTTTTTGTGTGGTTTTGGATTTCCATTTTGTAAGCTTCTAGTTAGTTTTGTAATTATTTTTTTTTGTCCAGTCATTGGTCTGAACCAGGCAACTCGTGAAGATGGGGTCATAGATCCTCTTCCCACTGTGAGATCTTCATGGTCCTTTGGTATTAGGGATATGACTCCATGTAAATATTTTACAGTGAAGGAGGGGCCCTAGAAAGCATGAGAGCTATTTTTAATGTGATGCCCTAGGCAAACCAGAGTTGCATGGCTAGGGATCACAAGCAGTTGCAGAGCTAATGGAAGGGGTTGAAAGAATTCATTGCTTCAATTAGTGATTTTGGAGAGGTAGTGTGGTGTGTGGAGGAGACCCAACTCGAAGGATAATTTTGGGTGATGAGTTTAGTGTGCCAAGAACAAGTTCTTTTGTGCAGACAGACTTAATGCTTAGAAACCCTAATTTTTAGGCATGATTATAGGAGTCACTGTATGAACCATTTTGGGAAACAAGACATAGAAAATATTTAGTGTCTTGATAAAGGGTATCTATATCCATTTATATTTTTCCAACTTGTTAAGGAATTTTACAATTTATTGTAGAAAAAGAGCCTAATTAGGCCTAATGCTTGTAGCCCTATTTTGGGTGAACATGGCTTTATTCTTGGAAATAATTTAGGGTTTTAGTGAAAAGGGAGTTTGTGGACATTGGATTGGATCCAATTAAAAATATAGGATACTAAATCTCCATGTGGAATATTTATGGATCCATTGGGATCAGTTTGTGAAGAAGGGCAAGAAGAGCACTATGGTTAGGTATTGAAGCAGTTTGGTTTCCTTGTTGGTGTACTCAAGCTAAAATTGAGTGGGATCTTGAGAGAGGGATCATTGAAGATTAGGTTTAGTGAAGAACCCTACTTAGGATAGAGAATAGGCCTATTGAATACCCTATTTGAGGATAGGGTAGGAGAGCAAGGCTTGTTGTTACATTAAAGTGGTATCAGAGCAAGTTAAAGACTTGGGAAATCAGTGTATGTCTGCAGCTACTGGTGAATCAATAGGAGAGTCAATCATGGTGAAAAATGAAGAGCTAGCTAAAGAGGTAGATGAGAAAAATGAGAAGAACATAATCCTTGAAGAATCCTTAGAAGGAATGAGGTTAAGGCTAGAAGAAGTTGCAAATGTAGCAGCTAGAAACAAGGAATTGGAAAGCAGTGATAGGGGTAAAAAGGTGGCTGAAGACGACCCTATCCCTAAACCAAACCCTATCTTGAATGAAGATCCCTTCCTAAAAGCCATCAAATCCCTAGGAGGAAAGGCATTGGAGGGTATACCACTGTTTAGTGGAAAGATGGATATTGAAGCAGTGATGGATTGGATTGAAGGAATGGAGAACCATTTCGAGTGTGAAGGAGTAACTGAAGCACAAAAGCTCAAGGTGGAAAAATCAAGACTCATAGGTTCAGCCCTAACATGGTAGAAATACCTTCAAGATGAGAGGGTCAGATTGGGTAAGCATCCCATAGACAATTGGAATGCAATGGTGACTAAGCTAAAGGAGAATTATCTACCAGAAGACTATTAGATTCAACTCCATAGGAAAAGATAGAATTTGAAGCAAAAAGACCTAGATGTGGCCTCTTATACAGAGGAATTCCAAAGGTTGTGTCTTAGATCCAAGAATAAATAAGAAGATTCTATCAAGGTAGAAAGGTACTTGGGTGGTTTGAAATGGAACATCCAAGAAGAAATCAGTTTTTGGACACCAACTACAGTTCAGAGGTGTCATCAATTATCCCTAAGAGTGGAGGAAAAGAACAAGAATAAAGGTGACTCTAACTTCAAGGTTAGAGGTAGAGGAAGAGACCAAAGGGGGAAAACAGGAGGCTATCAAGGCAAAGGCAATGAGAAAAGGAATCAAGGTGAAAATAAATTAACAAAGCATAGTGGGGAAAGCACTCCAAGAGGAGGTTATAACAGAGGCAGAGGTAGTCAAGGACCTAGCAAAGAAAGAGGAGGTAGAAGTAACTCATACTTTTCAAGTATGAAGTGTTACAACTGTGGTCAACTAGGCCACCCATCATATAGATGTCCTAACAAGACTACTACATCAAATAGTGATAAAAGAATAGAATATGCCCATGAAGACACTTCAAGTGTCAAAGCTCCTGAGATTGACCATCTAGATTCAGATATGGGTGAGAAATTAATGTTTAGAAGGGTATTGATAAGACAACCAAGTAAGGATGAACCCAAGAATAGGACGGCTTTGTTTAGGATAAGATGCAAGATCCTTGGCAAAGTTTGTAAGGTGATAGTGGAATCTAGTTCCACTGATAATATCATCTTAGAGGAAGCAGTCAACAAACTCAATTTGGCCAAAGTACCCCATGTAAATCCCTATAAGGTGATGTGGCTCAACAAAGGCCAAAGTGTATTGGTGAATGAGCAGACATGGGTTGAATTCTCCATAGCAGGGTATAAGGATAAACTCTTGTGTGACATCCTACCAATGGATGCTTTCCATTTTCTATTAGGAAGGCCTTGACAATTTGACAATGGGGCAGTATATGATGGGAAGGATAATTCTATAACATTCAAGAAAGGAGGCAAAAATTTCAAGATTCAGTCTTTGCTAGAAGAGAAAAAGCCATAGTCCAAGACTCCTAATGTTATGTTGTGTAGTGGAAAGGAGTTTGTGAGCGATCTCAAGGATGATGAGAAGGAAGGGTATGCTATTGTGATCAAACCTAAGGAGGAATAAAAACTATTCAAGGAGCCATTGCCATCAGAGATACAAGTATTGCTTGAGAAGTATAAAGACATAGTGAGTGATGGAACTCCTACTACCTTACCTCCTAGAAGAGTAATAATTCATCAGATAGAATTTTTCCCTGGTGCATCTTTGCCTAATAAGGTAGCTTATAAGCTAACCCCTGATCAAAATTTGGCAGTGGAAAGGAAGGTACAAGAACTCTTGGATCAAGGCTTGATCAAGAAGAGTATAAGCCCATGTGCAGTCCCGGTTGTGTTGGCATCCAAGAAGGGAGGAAAATGGAGACTTTGCATAGATTCAAGGGCTATAAATAGAATCACAATAAGATATAGGTTCCCCATACCTAGGATTGAGGATCTCGTGGATTGCCTTGGAGGGGAAATGTACTTTACCAAGTTGGATTTGAAGAGTGGTTATCACCAAATCAGGGTGAAAGAAGGGGATGAATGGAAAATGGAATTCAAGACCACAGATGGGTTATATGAATGGCTTATGATGTTATTTGGCCTCACAAATGCTCTGATCACATTCATGAGTCTCATGAATGAAGTTCTCAAGGAATTCATAGGGAAGTTTTTAGTTGTATATCTTGATGATATATTGATATTTAACAAGACAAAGGAGGAGCACATCAAGCATGTAGAGGCAGTGTTGCAGAGATTGCATGAAGAGAAGCTGGCTATCAATCTTGAAAAATGTGAGTTCTTCAAGAAAGAACTAGTATAATTGGACTTTGTAGTGTCTAAAGGGTCTTTGAAGATCGATCAAGACAAAGTTCCAGCCATCCTAAACTGGCCACCACCTACCACAGCCACTGAGGTAAGAAGTTTCCATGGCTTATCCCAATTTTATAGGAAATTTATCAGGAACATTAGTGTAATTTTTGCTCCTTTATTAGATACCATCAAGGGTGGGGTCAAAGCCAAGTTTAGGTGGACCTTAGAAGTAGGAAAATCCTTTGAGTTGTTGAAGAAACATGTAGCCACTCAACCTATCCTACAATTGCCTAGTTTTGAAAATTGTTTACTATTGAATGTGATAAAAGTGGGATGGCAATAGGGGGTGTGTTGAGTCAAGAATGCATGCCAGTAGCCTTCTTTAGTGAGAAACTAAATGAAGCTAAGAATAAATACTCTTCTTATGACTTAGAACTATATGCTTTAGTTTAGTCTCTTAGAAAGTGGAGGCATTATCTATTGCCCAAAGAATTTTTTGTGTTTACTGACAACCAAGCCGTTAGTTACATTAATACTTAGGAGAAACTAAGAAATAGGCATTTGAAATGGATGGAGTATTTACAAGCATTTACCTTTACAATAAATCACAAGAAAGGGCAGCTCAACAAGGTTGTAGATGCACTAAGCAGGAGGTTTCTGACAGTCCAAGAAGTCTAGTTGAATAGCATTGGCATTGATAGTTTTAGAGATCTTTACAAGGTAGATGAGGACTTTGGGGAAGCATACAAGGTGTGTTGATTTTCAACACCATTTCCATAGTAAGTTCTCAGAGTTTACTTTGCAAAATAGACTGTTATTTAAGGGTAACCAATTATGTGTGCCGAGAGGGTCTATGAGAATGAATCTCATATAGGTGAAACACAATGGGTGTTTAAGTGGTCACTTTGGTATGAACAAAACCTTGGATCTTGTGCAAATGTTCTACCATTGGCCAAAGTTGGTAAGAGATGTTACCAAATACATGGAGCAGTATGTTGTATGCATAAAAGCCAAAGGAGGAATAAGTAATGCAGGTTTATATCAACCTTTACTAGTCCCTAATAGGCCATGGGAGTGTGTGAGCATGGACTTCATAGTAGGTCTACCCAAGACCAAGCAAGGATATGATAGCATTTATGTAGTGGTTGACAGATTTAGCAAGATGGGTCATTTCATACCCTACAAGACTACTAATGATGCTAGCCACATAGCCTATTTGTTCTTTAAGGAGATTGTGAGGATCCATGGTCTTCCCTTAAGTATAGAATCAGATAGGGATGTGAAATTCATGAGACATTTCTGGAGGACATTTTGGACTAGATTGGGTACCAATATTTCTTTTGGTTCAGCCTACCACCCTCAGACTGATGGCCAAATTGAGGTGGTCAACAGAGTGTTGGGTAACCTATTGAAGTGCCTAACCAAGGAGTATGGTCAGACTTGGGATGTGGTCATTCCCCAAGCAGAGTATGCATGCAATGACAGTAAGAACAGAATGACAGGGAGAAGCCCATTTGAGGTAGTTTATGGTATGCACCCAAGAGGTGTGTGTGAGCTTAGGGATCTTGGAGTCATGGAATACAGGAGTGGTCATGCTAAGGACTTCACTCAAACCATGAAGGAGATCCAAGAACAAGTCAAGCAGACAATCTAAGACAGTCAACAAAATTTGAAGGCCAACGTTAATGAAAAGAGGAAAGATATTCAGTTTGAGGTAGGTGACTATGTGATGGTTCATTTGAACAAATCTTAGTTATAGAAGGGTGTCCGTACTAAACTGAAGATGAAAAGGGTGGGACCTTGCAAGATCCTAGCCAAATATGGGGTAATGCATATAAAATAGACCTACCTATAGAGTTGAGCATATCTCCGATGTTCAATGTACAAGACTTGATCCAATTCAAAGGGCAGATAGCAGAGAATGGTCAAAGAAGTCAAGGGGTCAATGGTGATGTTGAGGCTACTGTATTACCCCCAAAGCCTCAGTTGGAAGCTGACAAAGTTCTAGACTCAAGAGTCAAGAATAATTTAAGGCACAAGGTGTACATGGAACACCTAATCAAGTGGAATCATAAGCTTGAATCAAAGGCCTCATGGATTGTAGAAGAAGACTTCAAAAAGGTGGGCATCTGTGAAGATTTTTTGTCCACGGGAGTGACATAAATTTCCTTTGTGGGGGAGTATGGTGCAGGAGCACCTAGGTAGGGCTAGAAAGGAACCTAGGGCTTCTATTTTTTTTTGGATTTTAGTGGTCCTAGCCAAACCACTAGTGTAATAAGGGGACTAAACAAGTCCTAGTGTGAAGTGTGTGAGTTTAGGATGCCTTAATAGGTCCTTAGTGACCTTATTTGCAAGATTGTCCACACTAGGTCAAATAGGGTGTTTTATGCATTATGATGTCAAATTGGAAAAGTAAGGGACTTGAGGTCCTATTTCAATGTTCTAACACCTTAGATAAGAATTTGGTTAAGTTTGGTGGACTGATGACCAAGTTTGGATAGAAAATCCAAAAAGATGTAAAAGTTGTCAATGTTGTCATTGACAACATTGACAACATTTGTTGCATAATTGAAACTTCGAGCAATTGGTTTCATAACTATTTGAAACCATTGATTTTGTGTCTTGGTAAACTACTTAAGGCCATCCTCAACCTTTTGAAAGGGTTGGCTTTTTTTTGTAAGTGTGTGTACGGACTAGATAATTGAAAGAACAGTCATAGTTATTTTTTTCTAAGTAATTGGTGTTTTAATGGATTGAATTGAGTACTGTAATCTATGGAAGTGTTAGAGTAGGTGTTTTTAATTTTTTGTGTGGTGTTAGATTTCCATTTTGTAATCTTCTAGTTAGTTTTGTAAATTAATTTTTTTTATGTCCAGTCCTTAGTCTGAACTAGGCAACTGGTGAAGATGGGGTCATAGATCCTCTTCCCACTGTGAAATCTACACGGGCCTTTGGGATTAGGGATATGACTCCATTTTCATATTTTACAATGAAGGAGGGGCCCTAGAAATCATGGGAGTTGTTTTTAATGTGTTTCCCTAGGCAAGCCAGAGTTGCATGGCTAGGGATCATAGGTAGTTGCAGAGCTAATGGAAGGGGTTGAAAGCATTCATTGCTTCAATCACTGATTGTGGAGAGGTAGTGTGGTGTGTGGAGGAGCTCGAACTCAAATGATAATTTTGGGTGAGGAGTTTAGTGTGCCAATAACAAGTTATTTTGTGCAGATAGACTTAATTCTTAAAAACCCTGATTTTTAGGCATGATTATAACAGTCACTGTACATACTTGTTTGGGAAACAAGACCTAGAAAATATGTAGTGTCTTGATAAAGGGTATTCATATCCATTTCTATTTTTCCAACTTGTTAAGTAATTTTAAAATTTATTGCAGAAAAGGAGCCTAATTAGGCCTAATGCTTGTAGCCCTATTTTGAGTGAATGTGGCTTTGTTCTTGGAACTTGTTTAGGGTTTTAGTGAAAAGGGAGTTTGTGGACATTGGATTGGATCCAATTAACAATATAGGAGACTACCTCTCCATATGGAAGATTTATGGATCCATTGGGATCAGTTTGTGAAGAAGGGAAAGAAGAGCACTATGGTTAGGTGTTGAAGCAGTTTAGTTTTCTTGTTGGTGTACTCAAGATGAAATTGAGTGGAATCTTGAGAGAGGTATCCTTGAAGGTTAGGGTTAGTGAAGAACCCTACTTAGGCTAGAGAAGAGGCCTACTAAAGACCCTAGTTGAGGATAGGGTAGGAGAGCAAGGCTTGTTGTTACATCACGACCTCATCTCTATTTCTTTTGCAACAATTGTTTGATCAAGATTCTCTTCAAATTGCCTCTTTTGCATCTCAATTGTCGATTATGAGGAAAAACCTAATAATGTACTTCTTGATACAACACTTCTAATTTTTCATCTTGATCCTAGTGAATAAGTGTATCTAAATATAAAGAATCCATTTTTCCTTCAATTGTTTCCCTCATAAGGTCTTGGTCTTTTAACCATCTCTTTTGCCAAATAATTGGTCCTCCTAGAAATAATGAAATGGTGTTGGGATAAGAAGGATCAGTTGGAATAAATGGGTACCTTTGAGGGTTATCTTGAGAAGAATTAGGTGCTTGGGTTGGATTTTCAAGATGAATTATAGATTTTTTTTCTTCTATAAGATGATCTGAAATGCAATGAGCTAATTGGGCCTCCTAAAAATTTATAATTGTGGCAAGTAGGACCTTTATCACCTCTTTGTGTGTCTCTCACTCTTTTTCATGGTGCTCTTTTTGTGCCTCTAACTATCTTTCATGATCCTCATTTTATGCATCCAACCCACTTGCTAGTTTTTCTTCATTCCTCCTATATTATTCCACCAAATGCTTCCTATAGAATTTCTCTTGATGGGAAAACAACTCCTACTCATGGAGATGAGCCTAAGTGAATCCTAATAAGCCCATTCTTTCTCATCAATCTTTCTTTGTTAAATATCTAACGTTTGCTGTCTATTTATGTTATCTATCTATTCATTCAAGTCTCCCAAAATTTTGAACATGATTTATTTTGTTTCTTTCAGCTCTTGGATTTGAGGATTCTAAGATTGATTATGGAATTGTGCAGGGATGGATTGGTTGGCATATTGTGTATGTTGGTTACTTGTTGTAGCAGGGATATTTGGAGTTAGTGTTATGATTGTGTGCATATGGCTATAAAAGATCCTCATAGACATTATTCTCATAATATGGTGGTCGATATACATGTTGTCCATAACAATTTGACATTTCAACTCATATAAAGAGTTGTAAATCAAAATAAAAAAATTGAAACATACCAGCACTTGATCTTCTTGAAACCAGTAGATTTTTCTCTATAGAGTTGTCATGTGTGTGTATCCTGCCTCCAAAGGCTGTAAATACTTATTTTCGCACCCAAAACCATAATTGTGTGGAAACTATTTGGACTGAAATAGTCCAAAGAGTCCCATCGAGCATGCCAAAAACTTTCATAGTGATTTGAAACTAAATGCTTAAGCATGATAGTCAACAATATTATGAAATGTGGAATGATCTTCAAGCCTATGGTTATGCCTGTGGTGAAAGCAAATCTTTGAAGAAGGAAATCTTCCTTTTGGTACTCACCTAAAACTATCTCTTGCTAGGGAAAGGGATATAAGGATTTCTTCAAATGAAACTATAAACTAATAGGTGATACACCAAAGACTAAAGCTTTATTTTTAGATGAAACCCACAAACTATTCAACCAATGATACAATACTATCTCACAACTCATCCATATATGCTTGCAAACTAGATTCTTATGAAAGGTCCTGGTTTTATGATGCTTTGAAAAGGGAAAACAAAGTTGTTTACATAATTTTGCAACACTAGAAAATAAAAAACACAATCACAGACCTGCACTATAGCATGCTAATTTCTCCATTAAATATTAAAGGAACTTGATAAAATAAAGGAAAACAAAACATTTCAATTAAATAATTCACAATAATACTCAAAACCAAGAAATTGAGAAGGAAATTCAGCTTCTATTATTGAATAATTAGGAATCTCTACTACAAACTGAGCTACAATGCTTCCAAAAAACAAAAAAAAATGAACTAGAGAAATAATTACAATAAAACCCCTTATAGAAAGGCTTGCACACAAACTCCAAAGTAAACAAAAGAGTGAATTGAACTGGAACTCATCTTAAACTGATTGACCCACCTTGATTTCTCCTTCCAATTTCAAAAAATTCCCCTTTGGTCATACAGAACCAAAAAACATGTAAGAAATGTGTCATAACTAATAGAAAGTAGTAAATTTCCTTAAAAGTACCCTTAAGTCATGAACAACTGATGTGGGCCCTTAAACTGATGTTGAATTTCTCTAAACTCACCAAAACTCCCTCATTTCACTCTACAAAGTTTTCTAATCCCCTTTTCTTATCCAATTATCACAGTCGACTCACAATTATTATTATTTTTATTGCATTGTACGAAACATTTAACTAAGGTGATTTAAAAAAATATCAACCTTAGTCAATATTTTACAATGAAAACCAACGCAATAAAATGTATAACTCTAGCTTACAAGGCCCACAATCCAAAGTTTCAACTCCTACTTGACTGATCACTGAACATTAATATAATTATTTTGCACCAAATAGTATTTATTAAGTGAATGATAAAATACCACATCACTAAGAATAAATAAATTTTACAATTTGAAATTAACATGAAAAAATAATAATAAAAATAAACAATACTCACGGGGGTATCTGTGAGATACAAAATGAAATATAAGATAAAAGCAAAAAAACCTTTCACTTTTTCTGGTGACCTAGGGTATAATGAAACCCTAAAGAATCCAATGTCATTCATTCTTCTCACTAGATAATAGTTTTTCTCTACTGCGTGTTACCATGCTAACAAGGGTTTTTGAGTTGTTATGTGGTTTTCTGAGGGTTTCTTCTATGTAGACCGTGACTTCTAGAGGTGGATCTAGTAATTTTTTAAATGCTCCTACACTTTATTTATGCAAAAAATAGCAACTCTAGTAACGCAAAAAACAATGAAACCCCCTCCTTTCTCTATGCACATTATGGTTGTTTTGGTAGCTTTCTTCTCTATAGTGATTATGTTCATGTTTCCTTTGAAACTCTATTTCAAGCTTTGTTAATGGGTTCTTTGAAAAAATGGAAAACCCTCATTATGCAGGTCGTGACTTTATACTTACTATTTTTTCAAGTATTCCATTTATCATCAAGTATCAACAGGTTATTTTTATTTTTTCCAAAGAAAAAAGAGGAACATGCTTAATTCTCTGTGTATTTATGCTCAACTGGAGATGTGTTGAAGTTCATGGGGTCTTCACTGAAGGGGAAATACAATCCACGTCCATTCATATTGGGGGATTTAAAATGGGCAAAAAAAGGTGGTAAAATATTGCCTAAATAGGGAGAGGGGGAGCTTTTTGGGGTAGGGGGTGGGGGTTTATATAGGAAAATGGGTGTGGGGGTATTGCATGGGTATTGGAGGGGGTGAAAAAAATAAGCATGGGGCAATTTTTTGAAAATAGGGGTGTAGACGTCCAAAAATATTAATATTTTTATTAATATTATTTTTCCTCTTATTCCTCTAACTATTTAATTCAATCAATTAAATAGTTTCATTTATCAATAGTTTAAACATTATTCTAATGTATTTTATTTAAATACATTTGCCTCCACAAAATCCCCTTTTAATAAATTTATATTTATTAAAAATCCTCCATTTTTCCTAATTCGTCTAAGCTATGATTTATTCAAATCTAACTTGAATTAAATCTAAACCTTAGCTAGGAACCTATTAATCCTACCCTACAGCCTACCCTAGTCCTACCCTACTCCCATCACCTCATTTCCTAAGCATGCTTCCACACCTAATTGTCCTCTAACCATACTTATTGGGTGATTCCTAACCTTTTTAAGGCTAATGGAATGCTCACCCACATGGGGAATTTCTCTCCAAAATGGGCACCCATTCCTCTTTAATTCCCTCTTAAAACATTGTCTCCATTGAAATATTGAGCTACTCAATATTAATGCCAATTTTGACTCAAAATTGGCCATCTTTTCAAAGCCATGTGTCTCCTATGTGGCTCTTATGTGGATGCCATATAAGTGCCACTTCATCCAAGCCTCTTCCTCTCTCCAAAAACTCTATAAATAGAGGCCTTCTCCTCTCATATTTTCATCTCTCAATTTGCATTGTTATCATGCTAGAATTGTCTTACAGTTTCATAGTTGTTTTTATGCTAATGTTCTTAGATGCTCGTTTCATGCTTTCCATGTTTAAATCATCATAGAAATCACATGCTAGGTTCTAATTGGTGAATGAATCTTATTTTCTTTATTAGCACATGCATATCACCTTTTATTTCATAGCTTAAATTAGCATCTTAAAGAAGATTTTGAGACTAGTTCCTCATACTAGCTCTTGAATCTTTCTTCTTGTTCTCATAATCTTGCATTCTTGCATTTGGGATCCATAGCAATTGTGTGTTTGAGAGAGCACACCCACATATAATCCAAATAAGCAAATCAAAATGAGTAGAATAGGGTGCTTTAATTTACTCATTTTTAGCTTAATCTGATGTTATTTGGTGTCCTTGTTGTTTGTTTGATCTCTTGCATGCTTTTTGTATATGATTCATGTACTAATCTGCTAATGTTTGCATGTTTGAGATTGCTCCCAATAGGTTGAAGGATTCCATATACACATTTTGGCACGCCCGGTGGGACCCACATCCCTAGAACTTCTCACTTCTTGTCTAATTCTTCCAAATTTCATCAAAAACATAGATTGGCATCTCTGACTTACACACAGAGGCGTCTGTGAAAATGTCGGTTCTTCCTAAACCACCATTCAGCGTCTTCACAAACTAGCATCTTCGACCTGAATCGGCGTCTCCGCCTGACATTAAAATTTTGAGACTTTACTGACCCTGTTGCTCATTTGTCAAGTTCATTTGTGTTTCCTACTACTTTTCAGTACTTAGTCATTCTATTTTTTAGCAGAAGTCAGTTTCACAAGTGATTATAATGGCAAAATTTCACTAAAAGGAACACTTTTTTTGATAAATCATTAAGAAATAATGGTCTTTAAGGGGTTAATTAGTTTTAACATAGGTTTTTGGACACATTTGGAAGCTAATTAAGAAGCAAACTTAACTTGTTGTGTCATTTTTTGCTGTGTTTTTGTGTTTGCAGGTAAATTAGCATCTGCGGAAATGCTGGTTCATGAACCAGCGTCTTCGATAAAAGAATCAGTGTCTGTGATCTATGAATCAGCGTCTGCACCTGGTATAACAATTTTCTACTTTTTTTGGTGTTTTTGGGTTATTTCACTATCACTATCATTTTTTAACCAGAATATAGAATCAACGTCTACGCCCTGAACCAGCATTTGCGCTCTGGCAGAATTTTATTTTATGTTTTGCTAACAACTTTTTGAGTGGTTTTTGTGCTAACACTTGTCAAATATTATCCTTCAAACTACTAACTAGCTATTTGTAGCACCGCTTGTCAAAGACACAAAATCAAACACCTACTCACGTTTGTCTTGCAGGTTACCTTGATCTAAATCGACCAAACGATCATGTTTGTAATCTTTTCTAGGCACTTAGACTTAATTAGGAAGATCTTTTATCTAATCCAAAGTGAGTGTTAGGGGATTATGCTCTCTTCCCATTTGGGAAGATCAAAAACCTAGACACACTTACTTTGTGTTAAACAAATAGATCTTTGAAAATAAACAACTTGTCTTGCATGTTTGTGGATAAAATGACATTGGATAGGAGATTATGCTCTTTTTCCTGTGTGGTAAAATCAAAAATCCAGACCCTTCTTGTCGCCAATCCCATTTACTTCCAAGTTAATCCTTTAGTTGGGCCTACCGGTTGAGGAAACAATCTCCCGGGAATGACCCACGTGAGAATGAGGTGTAAGCCACACCACTCTAACTCACGTTAATCAAATTTACTCCTTGGGGTTAAAGCCTTGGGAGTCGATTGGCATCTAAGCTTATACTCGGCTCTCGTCTAACTTAAGTGTGGCCTTGCGGTCTCAATCACATTTACGTGACCACTTTTGTCAAGACGCTCTATGGGGCTATACGCCTGAATCATGCTTGCATGGACATAGAGGATACAATCGAACGGAGATCCATACTAAACACTCTAGGCTTAGAAGCTACCCGGAACACCCCCGAAAGCTGATAATGCTTGTGCAAGGAAGATAGCAACTTCCCCAAGATCACTCATACATTCGTACCACCCTGAGCATTTGGAACCAGATAATATGATGTCATGACTGGAGCCATTGTGTGCTTGGTGATGGTCGTATTATGATTAGCTCTTGTGTGTGTGCCTAAGCTTACAAGCAAGTATTTTCATGCTATGCCAAATTCCTTAGGTAGATTTTGTGCTTGAAGTGCTTGAAGGAATTAACAAATCCAAAACACAAATGGAATATCCAACTTTAAAATTTGTCACATGCTTGTATCCTTCAAGGTTGCTTTGTCTCTTATCAGATTATTTTCAGACACATGCTTTTTATTTTCTGGTTTTGATTATGTTGAAATTGGTTCTTGCCATAGAACAATCCTATTGAAAAATCAAAACACGATCAAGCTTTTTGCAAGATTATCAAAACAAACATTTCAGTAATTCATGAGATATGTCCTAAGAACCTCAAACTATTCATCCAAGATCAAGATCTACTTATAGGACATGACCGATTCCAAGAAACACAAGAAGGTGAAAACTCTGTTACCACCCATGCAAAGAGAACAAAAGAACACAACCCGAGAGGCTACCAAGTACCAACACATTGTCGATTATGTCAAGCAAGAAATCCACAAATGATAACAATTTGAAAAAGTGATTTACAACAACAAGGTTTCTCGTTTCATGGGCAAGTATCGTCTAAACTCTTCTTTTGTTGGAGTTGAGCAATATGACTAGTCAGTTTACCACAACAAACACAAGTTCCTCCTCTTCTTAAAAATCTCACTTAGCCTACATTTTAGGACCTCCCTTAGGTTATCATCTTTAGGAACACATCACACACTTATCCTAGCATGATCTTGCATTAACCAAATCAATCCTAATCAACCTATCATCTTCCTAATCATCATCCAAAATATCCTTGATCACACACCTCACTTGGTATTGCATACCTTTTTGGAGTTGCTAAAAACCTACATCTCAACCAAACCCCATCTTTGAAGGTCCTTAAACTAAGCATTGTTTTAGGATAATCCCTTTTGTCTTTTGCAACCTCATCACCTTGATCAAAAGGTTGGTTTGCATTAACAAAGATTCTCGTCAACCGAAGACCACAAGTCTGTCTTAGGTAGGTAATCACACCCACTTGATCCTACACTAGGGAAAGCAACCCTTGATCCTTACATACATCAAGGCATCCTTAATCCATAGGAGTACATCCATCATCTTAGGCACATCCTAATCCTAGTGTCATCATCCTTAGTTTCCTAGGTGCATCNTGCATACATCTTGCATCTCATATTCCTTTAGCATAATCATTTCATGCCACCTATCACACGAGCCTTTAATAAGAAGAAGAACATGGATCCTAATCTTGTTGCTAGCTCATCTAATCCTATGACTAAGAACACCAACACCATGGTCACTTATGCACCTCAACCCAATGATCAATTCAAACATATCTGGGTAGACACTAATGAAACTCCCACTCTAAGTGTTGTGGAAACATTTATCAACCATCCAGCGCTTGTCCACATGATAAACACCATGAGTGGACATAATAGCAACCAGGTACTCTCAGATATCCAACAACAAGGACTTCAACTTCCACCTTGGATTATACCCACACTTGTTACACGACCTATGGCACCTTTAGGGGAATGTCCTTATCCCACTAAAAATGAAGTTTTTGATCCACTTCAATGAGCCATACAAGTGGGAGCTCTTCTTACACAAGTCGTTCATCCCTCCATTCTACCTTCAATCATACACACAACATCCTCACCTACCTTAGGAGCCCCACCTCTTGATGCCACATTAGCACCACCAGCAATACCCCCATCAGTATGCAAGTACCTCCACAAACCATGACTGCTCCTCTTTCGCAAGCAATCCCAACATTCATTGCAAAATTTCCACCACCACCACCAGTTAGCACACAGCAAACCATCATTCCACCCATTCCACCTCAACCCGTTCAAAGTCCTACAACCAGCTCACAACACCAAAGCACCCAAGCCTCCATGCCTATTCTGCCTTTCTTCACCACAGGCATGCCACCTACCAATGCCTATAACCAACCAACCCGTATTTCCACAAGGGTCCACTTTTCCTGCTCCACCAGTAACACAATCACAAAAGATACCAGTAGTTCCACCTCAAACATTATTCACCCCAAATCCCCCCATATTGCAGCCATCCACGAATCCCTTTGCCATACCCCAAATTCCCATCCAACCTATCCAATAGCAACACCAACAGCAACCCATCCAATAGCTACAGCAACAGCAACCTATCCAAGAATAGAAAATCACCAATCCATTCACATCCCAAGCACAAAAACAGCCAATCAACCCCTTCATAGTTGCACAGCCTACTTTTCAAACTACACAGCAGCCACAACCACAAATGCAAGGAGTAAATCCCTTCATGGCACAACCACCACAATAGTTTGCTGCATCACAAATAACTCCCCCTCCATAACAAGTTCTCACTGGGGGCATCCTACCACAAAGCACTGATGTGGGTGCACAACAAGCTCATTCTGCTTATCCAATGCCGCAACAAATACAAGCATATTTCCAACAGTTGCAGCAATCTTATCAGATGTTAACACCTGCTCAACTGTAGTATTCCACTCAACCCCAGCTTCCACCACAGCAGCCTGTATACATTGACCAGCAACCCCCTATCAAACACCACAATATCCCCCACAGAATCCTCCATATTCACCATTTGATCCATATCAGGCACAAGGCAATCCTACAATCACGATCAATAATCCTCCCCCGCAAATCAATCATGAATGTGAGGAAATAAAAAATACTCTTAAGGAGATAAAAACTGGAATAGAGGCTAAAACATTCAAGTTTGAGGAAGTGTGTCCATATCTATTTGACCGATCCGTCACTGCTATACCCTTCCCCAAACACTTTAAGACCCCAAAATCTGATAAATATCAGGGGAAGGGTGATCCTGTCAGTCACATGAAAGAATTCTATATGGCATGTCAAGAAGTGGCCTATAGTGATAACTTCCTCATGAGACTATTTCCCAAAAGCTTGGGAGGCACCGCCCTTGAGTGGTTTTACAAAATCCCTTATGGCACAGTCTCTACTTTAACGGAATTATCTCAAAACTTTGTGGCCCAATACACACATAATGTTAAAAATGAACTCTCACTCCTTGACTTATGCAATTCCAAATAGAAGGGAGGAGAAAGCTTGGCTGATTATCTTCAGCGCTAGCAAGGGCTTACCACAAGGTTGTCTTACCAACCCCCAGAACAACATCTTATCAAGATTTTCATTAACAACCGTCATCCTAAGCTTGCTTATCACATGCGCATGAATTGTATACAAACTTATCACGATATTAGGATCAAGGGTATGGACCTTGAACAAGGCCTCATAGAAGAAGGTACGATTAAACATTACAAAGAATCCCAACCTGACAAACATAACAATGACCGATCACGATACTGGAACAAGAACAAGAACGTGGTCACAGATGGAGC
Organism: Thuja plicata; assembly: GCA_018584345.1. Lineage (NCBI taxonomy): Eukaryota > Viridiplantae > Streptophyta > Pinopsida > Cupressales > Cupressaceae > Thuja > Thuja plicata. Next base: position 2,435,907 of record MU223593.1, read on the forward strand.
CACTAACATCAAACATGTTCAGGTTGTGGTAGCTAGTCCTAATGTGCCAACCCAGACTTATCAACAAACACCAGTAATGTATCCACAACCTCCTCCCATGTATTAGCAACCCACTCTCACGTATCCTCAACCATAGTATCAGCAAAATATGCACCCTCAAGGCATGCCCATATATCCTCCTCCAGGGACAGCCCATCATCACAACTATCAAGGTCCTATGAATCATACAAATGCTATCTCAGTCCCTCATGGACAAAAAAGACCTCATTCTTCAAATGCACCACAACACATGTTTACCCCTCTAGGTGAACCTATAGATGTCATCTTCCACAAGCTGGTCCAAGAAAACCAAGTCATATATCCTAAAACACAGCCATTTGATGACTCAACTCCTAAGCCTGCTTGGTATAAAGACAATGAGTAATATGAATACCACCATGTTAAGGGACATATCACTCTCAAATGCATGAAACTAAAACACTATATCCAAGATCTCATTAACCGCAAGGAGATCAAAGTGGATTCTCCTGCTCAATCATCACCAAATGTGGGCCTTAAAATTTATCAGAATGCATTCCCTAAACACACTTCCGGTACAAGTCCAGGCAATCCTACTCAATCCTCTGATAAAGGAAAGGGTAAACAAGTGGAAAATGCCAACAAAAAATATTATACCAATGCTTATATCAACTACGATAATCTCATTGGTTGCATATCCCAAGTCCAATCTTACGTCAATGTCATCCATGTCAAGGGTGTCGATAATCAATGCGCAATCACCACTCATAGAGGTAGGATAACAGTTGTAGGTGCTGGTCTTGCCATATCTACTGGGACCAAGTACAACATTTTGGAACACCTAGGGAATACTCTAGCCCAAATTTCCATCCTGGATCTTCTCCGTACATCACCCACTTATCAAGAGATCCTCAATAAAACCTTGCAAGAATCTCGTGTTCCCAGCGACATCAACCTCACTGAGTTCCAAAACCTTATTGGAAACCTGTCTACATCTTGTGGGGTCTCCTTTAGACCAACAAACATCCCCTCCAACGAAACCGATCATAATCTCCCACTCTACATTGTTGTCATGGTTAAAGATTTTGCCATCAAATGAGTCATGATAGATAATGGATCGGCCCTAAATCTATGTACTCTCAAATTCATAAAATAGTTGGGGTGCACTGAGGCTGATATCACAAATGAGGTCATCATAATAAAATCCTATGACAATCTTGAGCGTACTTCTAAAGGCACCATAATTTTACCCATTCAAGTGGGTCCAGTTATCCAAGAGACATTATGTCATGTTGTTGATCTTGACCTTCCCTACAACATCCTTCTCGGATGCCCATGGATTCATTCTATGCAAGTTGTCCCATGCACCTACCATCAGTGCATTAAATTCCCATGTAAAGGCACTGAGATCACCATCCGTGCAGATCCCAAGCCCTTCACATACTGCAATGCATTGGAGACATCCTTTCCACATTCCACTCATTGTCCCGGGATTGATATTGGCTCCTTTGTTGCTAGTTCATCTCGAACCCATTCAGATCTAGAAACAATCCTCTCTTCCACCTTGTCCATGGTCAAGATCAACAACAAAGGATGTGGTGAGTACACTTTATCTAATACCTTCGCAGTTGGAGCACTGCCCATTGATCCTCACACACAAGGCCATCTGCCTAATTTAAGCAAAATAGAATTAGAAACAACCAGGACACTACAATTTGGTCCTACCACTTTCATATCACAAGGTACTTCAGTTGGCCAGGAAATGGAACCAAACATCAATCAATGGATATATAAAGATCCACCACCCCAGGACATAAGTCGGCTCAATTACTTCAAGGATAAGTACCCCACAATGCACAAACTAGTGACAGAAAAATGGAACTACCAAGGAGGTGGCCTTGGTTATGAAGAGCAAGGGATAAAAGATCCTATTGTACCTATCTGACTAGAAAAACACCTGTGCCTTGGTATTGGCTCTGACACAACTGGGGGCACCAACGAGTTCATCAATTATTCCTCTTGTCAACCCTTGGGCGAAATCGCTGACATCAAAGATATCCCGGAAGAGAAAATTGTGAGAGCTTATGATGATTTTTTTGATGATGAAACCTTCCTAGGCAATGCTATCCTACAACAACTTTCCATCCTCTTCATTGACCTCCCCCTCTGCCATCCTAAACTCATAGAGTGGTACCAACCAAGTGTCATACATGTTGACGAGTTCCAAAGCGAAGACGTGCTCCTAAGCTTTATGGGAGCAATCAAGCAAAGCAGTGACTGGGGGTGACACTCAACATATGTCTACAAACTAGACCCAAAGGCATACTTTGGGGAAGAAGAGAACTTTAGCTGCAAAAGTGACGCAGAAAATAAAAATAAAAATAGAGAAAAATCAATCTCCTAGTGAAAACCCCTTTGGGGTGCTATCTAATAATAAAAAGGTGAAAACAAAGGGCGTATCCCCTGGTGAAAACCTCTCTTAGGTGCAACAGGATGAAGATTCTCCTCTTCCTCTTATCTGAGATTACAGGCCTAAATAGTCATCAATTCTCATTAAAGAAGCAAAACCTATCAATCTGGGTACCAAGGAAAATCCCGCCATCACATACATAGCAATGTCTCTATCTGAAGTAGAAGAAAGTGATCTTATCACTTTACTAAAGGAATCCATCAACAAATTTGCATGGTCTTACTCCCACATGTTGGGGTTAGATCCCAACTTGGTGGTTCACCATCTAGTAGTAGACCCAAACATCAAACCTGTCAAGCAAAAGCTCAGAAAAATGCATCCTAAAGTGGCACTACTTGTCAAAGCGGAGTTAGAAAAATTACTCCACGCCAAAATCATCCGCCCCAATGACTATTCTGACTAGATTTATAATATGGTGCCCATCGCTAAGCCAGATAAATCAATCAGGATATGCACAGATTTCAGAGACCTCAATAAGGCATGTCCCAAGGATGATTTCCCCTTGCCAAACATAGACATGATTGTAGATCTCACAGCAGGACATGAGATGTTGTCACTCGTGGATGGCTTTTCCAGATATAATCAGATCTGCATTGCAGAAGAAGATCAGCATAAGATAGCATTCACAACCCCTTGGGGTACCTTCTTCTATAACATGATGCCTTTTGGCTTAAAGAACGCTGGGGCAACCTATCAAAGAGCAATGACTATCATCTTTCATGACATGATCCACAAGCTCCTTGAAGACTATGTGGATGATATCTTGGCAAAATTAGTAAAAATAAAAGACCACCTGGATGTTCTAGAATGTGTCTTTGACAGAATCAGACACTACTGCTTAATGCTCAACCCTAAGAAATGTGTCTTTGGAGTCACATCAGGAAAACTCCTAGGATTCATTGTATCTAGATGAGGCATTGAAATCGATCCAAAGAAAGTGCAAGCTATCATAGAGATGCCTCCACCAAAAACACTCTGGCAACTACATAGCCTCCAAGGAAAGCTACAATTTGTGCACCATTTCATTTCTCAACTAGCAGACAAGTGCCAACCATTCACTCATCTCCTGTGCAAAGATAATACATTCAAGTGGGATCCTCAGTGTCATAAGAGTTTTGAAAAAATCAAAGAATACTTGGCCAATCCACCCATCTTGGTACTGCCTGTACCTGGTCACCCACTCATCTTATACATTTATGCTACTACCACAGCATTGGGGGCATTCCTTTCTCAATTGAACGATGAAGGCAAAGAAAGGGTCATTTATTATATCAGTCGAACCTTAGTGGGTTATGAGCTCAATTATTCTCCTATGGAAAAAGCATGTCTGGCAGTGGTCTTCACCACTCAAAAACTTTGCCACTACATGCTTATTCACACAACCAAGCTTATTTCAAAGGTGGATCCTCTCACATACCTACTTTCCAAGACTACACTTATAGGTCGCATGGCAAAATGAGTCATGTTGCTAAGTGAATTTGATATTCAGTATGTTGACAGAAAAGCCATTAAAGGGCAAGTCATTGCCAATCAGCTAGCTGAAGCACCATTGGTAGATGCATATCCTTTGATCATATAATTTCCAAATGAGCACTTGTACATGGTAGAAGAACAACCAACATGGAAACTCTACTTTGATGGGTCCTACATAGTTCATGGCGCAGGGGCAGGAATACTTTTTGTAACACCTCAAGGTGATTACATCCCCATGTCATTCAAATTGGGATTTCCCTGCACAAACAACATTGCAAGATATGAAGCGCTAATTGTAGGACTCCGCATGGCCATAGAATGGAACATCACAGATATCAAGGTTTTTGGTGATTCCCAACTCATCATCAAACAAGTATTGGATGAGTACCAAACCAAAGATGACAAGTTAATGCCAAATAAGCAGATGGTTGACAAGCTAAAAGAACACTTCCTCCACTTGCAAATAACATAGGTACCATGCCTACAGAACAAATCTACTAATGTAATGGCCACAATTGGCTCCCTTCTTGAGATTCCTCATGATTCTATGCAATACAAATTCTTAGTTGAGCAATTACACACTCCCGCTTATGAGAACAATGAATCGAATCGCATATGTGTCTTGGTTGGTCCCCAGTCCCCATGGTACCATGATATACAAGCTTACCTACAAAATGGTATCATATCTCCTCATCTCACTACAAACCAATGCCAAAACTTAATTTGAAGAGCTTCCCGTTACACCCTCATAGCCAATACCCTATATCGTCAAGGCTATCACAACGTACTCTCCAGATGTTTAGATGAAAATGAAGCCACCAAGGCTTTACAAGAGGTACATGCTGGAATCTATGATGCCCACACGAGTGGCATGGTCCTAGCTAAGAAACTTCTTCGTATAGGATACTATTGTTCTATAATGGAACATGATTCTTGTGAGTTCGTCAAAAAGTGCCTACCTTGTCAACAGCATGCTAATTTGATCCATGCTCCTGCTCAGGACCTCAGGCCTATTGCGCCTCCTTGGCCTTTTTCTTGATGGGGTTTTGACCTTGTTTGTAAGATTACTCCCCTCTCCTCTGAAGGTCACAAGTACATAATCACAGCTACAGAGTACTTTACAAAGTGGGTCGAAGCAATTCCACTCACACTCACTACTGGTGTCCAGATATCCAAATTCATCCTCTACCACATAGTTTTCCCCTTCGGCATACCCTCCACCATATTCACAAATCATGGTACACCATTTGAAAATCAACACATCAGTGATCTCTATGCTCGCCTCCATATCCATCACCATTTCTCCAATCCATATTTCCCGCAAGGTAATGGCCAATCTGAGGCAACTAATAAAACCATCCTCAAAATCCTCAAGAAAGTTGTCAATGATACTGGTCATGACTGGCATCTCTATATCAATCCTACCCTTTGGTAATACCGCACTTCCTACCATTCTCCTACTGGCACTACTCCTTACTCCCTAATCTATGGTGCTGAAGTAGTCTTACCAATTGAGGTTGAACTAACATCCCTCCGAGTATCATTAAGGGGCCTGATTGATGATGAAGATTACCGGGTAGCATGACTCACACAGTTGGATCTCCTAGATGAAAAGCGTCAGCAAGCTTATGATAACTTGATTGTTTACCAGAATAGACTCAAGAGGAACTATAACAAGAAAGTCCACCCACATCGGTTCCAGGTAGGAGACCTTGTGCTAAAATAAAATCAAAAAGTGGGTATTGATCAGGAAAAGAAAGGCAAGTTTGAAGTCACCTGGCAAGGTCCATATGTTTTCACTACATGCTTTAGTTCTGGGTCATATCAACTCTCCACCCTAGAAGGAGAACCATTGAATGATCCTATCAACATCATTCATCTCAGGCGCTTCTATGCCTAACGGCTGGTTGTTCATTCCAGTTTTCTAAAAAAATCTATAAAAAGTATAAAAATCCCTGAAGAAAGCACAAAACAATGAAAAATAGTCCTGAAAAAATCACTAAAAAGCATAAAAATGAAGCTGAAAAAAATGGTTGTCCCCAAGTGAAAACCTGGTAAATAGGCACTGAAATAAAATCAAAAAAATCAAAAGATCCAAAGAAATCAAAAAGAAAAATAAAGAGAAAAACTTTCGTCCAATGGTGAAAACTTGGCAATCAGGTGCCTTGGACAAGTATGGGTGATGAAAACCTAGAAACAGGCTTCACACATAGTGGACCTTTCCATTATCTATCAAAATCTCATTTCCTTCCATCACCAGCATCATCTCCACATTTCCTATGTTCCCTGGGTGTTCGCATATCGTACGCACAAGTCCGCAATGATCTCCCTATCTCATATCGTGAGCTTTTGTACACATAATCTTGTATATTGTTGTTCATAGGTTGTACTATTCTGAGAGCTCTAAGAGTCATTCATGTATATTTCTTGTGTCTTGAGTTGCTCCTTATCATACATTTGTTCTATAGTTTGCAGATAGTGCGCATTTGGTCAATCAACTTGGTAAGTCCCATCTTTCTGGAAATGAGTTCTGAGGATGTTTCCTTCCTCTCATCAACTTAGATCTAGATTATCATCTTTGGGTTCTTGCGGGATGTATCTCTCCTCCTGAACTAATCAATCAGCACATGCACCTATCACGCACATCAAGACGAGTAACACGGTCCAATCAAATCTCGGTAGCAACCTTATACATGATCACTGTAACTAATCACTTGTAATTAATCCGCTCGGTTTGATCCTTGTACATTCGTAATGCATCCCATCTTCCCACCATCATGCTAACATCTTGAGTTGTTGTCCTGCTCACATTCCCTGTCCATAGTCCACCTATCTAGTTTATCAGTTGATTGTGAAACACACCAAAAAGAAAATTGAGATTCAAATGCCACAACTTGTTCAACCTCAATCAACTCATCAATCACATTTTGCATTCCTTCGCTATGGATTCTTTTTGAAAGAAAGGAAATTGATGCAGAGAACAACCAAAAGAAAATCCAAGTACAAGAGAAGCATGATCTACTAGTCATGGAGTCATCAATTAGATGCATTGTTAGATTCATTTTAGGTTTATTATATTGTCTTGCATTGTTAGGTTCATTATATTGTCTCGCATTGATAGATTCATTTTTAAGATCATTTAAGGCAATTTTGCATTAATCATACATTTTAGGTCCATTTCATTTTCATTAATCATACATTTTAGGTCCATTTCATTTGCATTAATCATACATTTTAGGTCCATTTCATTTGCATTAATCATACATTTTAGGTCCATTTCATTTGCATTAATCATTACATCATTTTAGGTTCATTATCTTTCATTCATCCATTTTTATCATCTAACATCATTACATCATTTTAGGTTCATTAACTTGCATTCATCCATTTTTATCATCTAACATCATTACATCATTTTAGGTTCATTATCTTGCATTCATCCATTTTTATCATCTAACATCATTACATCATTTTAGGTTCATTATCTTGCATTCATCCATTTTTATCATCTAACATCATTACATTCATTCTAGGTTCGTTATCTTGCATTCATCCATTTTTATCATCTCACATATTTACAGCATTTAGATTCATATAGCATGTTAAAACATCATTCATCCATGCATATTCATAAAACATCCGCATATATATTGCATACATCATAAAAACACATCACATCCTACATCCATGCATCGATCCGGGGATCGGCGTCCTCGCAGATGCTGGTTCAAGAACCAGCGTCTCCGGTCCAAAAATTAATTTCCCCCCATTAATGGCCTAACTACCCCCCCCAAAAGCAATAAATAACTTTCAAGCAATTAA
>MU223593.1:2452333-2467438 GCA_018584345.1 Thuja plicata
GGATGCCACATAAGTGCCACTTCATCCAAGCCTCTTCCTCTCTCCAAAAATTCTATAAATAGAGGCCTTCTCCTCTCATATTTTCATCTCTCAATTTGCATTGTTATCATGCTAGAATTGTCTTAGAGTTTCATAGTTGTTTTTATGCTAATGTTCTTAGATTCTAGTCTCATGCTTTCCATGTTTAAATCATCATAGAAATCACATGCTAGGTTCTAATTGGTGAATTAATATTATTTTCTTTATTAGCACATGCATATCACCTTTTATTTCATAGCTTAAATTAGCATCTTGAAGAAGATTTTGAGACTAGTTCCTCATACTAGCTCTTGAATCTTTCTTCTTGTTCTCATAATCTTGCATTCTTGCATTTGGGATCCATATAAATGCACGTGTTATGATCTAGGTTCACTAAGTGAAGCCCCTTTATGTTGTCATATAATGGATGCTCTATTTTGTAGCATAATAATCTATGGTTTCCATTGTATCTTCATAATGACTACTCCTATTTGCTTTGATTACTCTACATTATGAATGAATGACTCTTCATTGTGCTTCATATTTGGCATTGGCACTATCTTTTGTGTTCATTATTATGATTTCCAAACTCTATATTTTATATCAAATCTGGTCTATAAGAGTGAGACCCTTTCTGGTCATACTTTTTTTCTATCCTTTGAATAATGGCTTCATGAGAGTGCTCTATATTCATTGTTATGAAAAAATCATGCTCTTTGTTCTAGACTCCAAATAATGTACTATCTACTCTAGCATAGTGAATGCCTTCTTGAGAAACCATGAATGTATCCTCTTCTTTGAAGTTTATTGCCTCTCTTGTTGATATGTTGATCTTCTCTCTGATATTTTTCATTATTACCATTTACATCTATAATTTTCATGGAAAATGTAATACCCTTGTTTTCTACCATTGCATGTCCTACATGTTTCCTTAACCAAGATGATCTTTGTATTGGTTTCTTAAAATAGTGAGCATGAGCTTATCAAAAACAATGAATAGCAATGTAAAACAAAATTGAATACCTATTTGATCCTTATATCTCTATCATTCATAAATTATGGTTGATTGTTCTTTTACACTATTTATGATTTCATTCACTATACATAGAGTTCATTATTCCTCATTTCTTTGGATCATTCAACTATCTTTAGCAATATATTTGTATCATTGTTTTATAAAATAAAAGGTTGTCCTTTAATCAACAAATCAGTGTTACTAGTCATTTAGCTATAAATTATTGTTCTTTGCATGTCTTAAAGAAGTGGTTTGCATGGCTTCTCTTTGTGTTGACACTCATATTAATATGATTTTTCTTATGATTTCTTTATGTTCTTTGTTGTTCATTAATAGTGTTTCTTAAATATGTAATTCCACTTCTTTCATGACTCCATTTTGATGATTGCTCGTTGTCTTTTTATTATATCATTTCATATCCTCTTGATGAAATGATTGTCCCTAAATATTCCATCTGTCATTTGATAACATGATTGGATAAACCCTTGTGGAAGCCCATTTTACCCCACATGATGTATACTTATGATAAACTTAAAATATTAAATGAAGATCATGATACATGTACCTGTACAGTGAACAAACACATTAGATAAAAAATGAACTTCTAATTTTCTCTTCTTCTTTCCTCTCTGAATTGATACATTATGTGAGATAATTATGCTCATACTGATTTTAAATATGGTTTTATGAGGATCCCTGAGCTTTAACAACCTTCTCTCTCTTCCTGAAACTAATCAGGACATGACAAGCAACCTACGGAGCTGAGGAGCTCAAGATTCAAATTTACAACCATGGTCATTCATCAGGTAATGATTGGGCCCCCTCTTCTTTCTATATGTCATTTTTTACATAAATTTTTATTTTTCATAGTGCATATGGTTTATTCAATCGCACGGCTTGTGTTGTAAGTATTCCATTGACCATATAAATAAATAAGGCATTTTATTTTGAGCATTGTGCAATTCCTTTCTTGTACTTGTATTTATATTGAAACTAGAAAATACTTAATGACATAATACTCTTGCAATTAACACTTAATAGAAATAAATGTATATGTTTCACCTTTAGTTTCACATGTCGTCCCATATCTACCTGACTGGGCTAACAAGGAAATTAGGTAACAGGTAGTACCATAGCAATCGAGTTTATTGACTTCTAAGTTTGCAAGAAATTAATATCATAAGTATGTGACTTGAATTATTCAAACTTTTGACTATGATATGATAGTTTGAAAATCTACAATAATAAATGGTGAGTGAATATTAAATAAAATAAAACTACGTGTCAAAATTAATGGGAACATGAGGAGTGTGGCATTTAAAATACAAACCTAAGTAATAGATTTGATGTATGTTGAAAATTCAATATAAATAGAATTTGATACAAATAATTAAATTATGAGTATAATTAAGAATTATGTAATCTAATTAAAAACATTAATTGGAAAAATAATCTAGGAAATGTAAAGAAAGGAGCATGACATATAAAGTATCATGTTCATGTTGACTTGTCCTAATTAACTCTTTAAGATGGATTTCTCTTAGAATAATTAGTAGTGTCTAGAATTAAATCTTGATGGATACGCATGTGGTTGTATGAACTATTCACTTGTTATGCATTTATTTGCCTCTTGAATGTAGTGATTGATTCATGTACACCTTTGAAGTGATTATATGCATTATTATGTTCTCTTTATTATTGTATCAATTGTCAAAAGGATATTATTATTATTTTAGTAAATAGGCTTATGTTATAAATAAGTAATAGGGTATTAAGTTGCTTTTAGCCTTAAATGAAGGATGTATGATTAGTCATTTTTTATGTAATTTTTTTTGGGGCCTCTGTTTGAGACTAGAGACTTACATGTATGTTTTTTTGTTAAGTTGGGGATGTGTTAAATAATCTTAAAATATATATTGTATTCTTTCAATCTATACCGAATAGGTGATTTGTTTGAAAAAATGAAAGTGCTAAATTGTCTTATTGTAGATGTGTAATGTTATTGTATTTGTGGAGGATTTGAGGGTTAGTGATGGGTTTCCTTATGATAACCATAGGTTGGGTTTTATCTAGATGTATTATTTTTTTCTTGTTGCTAAATGATAATTTTTTCATGATCCCTTTGATTGGTTTTATCATGTATTATTGTTACTTGTTGATTTGAGGCACAATAGTGTAATTGAGGTCACATGAGGGTATGTTCCTATCGTGGGTATTTCTTGTTTGGAATATTTTAAAATTTTATTTGATGATTATTTCATTATGTTAGTTAGGATTGGATCCAAAGGGGACATATGCATGAATTACATGGTATTTGGTTATGGTTATGTTTTGGAATCTAGAGAGATTCCTATGAGATTCTTATCATGAGGCTTTTATAACTTGGATTTGATGTCCCTTGTGTTATGATGACATATATGGATCCCATTTATGATTTTGATTTTATGCCCCAAACTCTATTTTTAAATATTTCATTGGAAATGTGGCATTTATGAGGATCTTTTTATGGTTGTTTGATTTGTGATGTTTTCTTTTGGGTTTTTAGTTTAAGTAGGAATGGTTTTCTAGAAGCATGGTTAGGGGAGAGGCTCACACTAGGGGTCGGGGACCTAAGTGGATGTCAGGATAACCCAATGCGGGTAGATAATAAAGTGATAATATAATAAAATAAACTAGGTTGGGTTCCACATTAATCAAGATAAACAAGATACCTCACCCATGGCCTTGAGTGCTTATACAAAATAAGGATGGGTTGGAGAAGGTTTGGTCATCTATGGGGCATTGATCTTGTAAATCATCTTCCTTTTCCACATGAAACTAATGTAGGTTCCACATGAGTTCTCACCTGGGGGTTGGGGTCTAGTAAGAGATTGCCAAGGTAACCCAAGATAGCTGGGAAATATGTAATGACACTCTCCTACATGTGTCTTAGGATCCCCTCCATTTACCTTTGTGGTTGTCACTGGTATATTTTTTTATCCCTATTGTATACCCTTGTGAATTCCTTATGTTATACCTCATACTTGATGTTTCTTGCTTGTTACCTTGCTTGTGTATGCTTGTGTAGTGTGGGGCCTTATATCTATCTCCTAGCTCGAAGGGAGTGGGCCTCAGGGTTCTATGTGGATGGGTGGTGAATATTTTTCTCATTGAGTTTTCATAGTTGTTCGTGACCTTCTTGGATGGACTTTCTACTTCTCTGCGGATTCATATTTTCATGTGGTTTGATGATCTATGTTGTACAATGTATCATGATATGTAGCTTCATGTTTATGTAATGATGTAACATTGTCTATGCCATTATATTGATGTGTTAATGTAGTAGTGTAATCTCCTGGAGGAGATGATTGTAAAATGTATATGTAAATATGTTTCAGTGATTACTTGTAATGTAAAGAAAGAAGTGGATTAAGATTTTTGACCTTGATTTGATCATGTGACTCTATGTTATCTAGTTGTAATATTTAAATCAGTTAGTTTATATTGTAAACTTGTTCATAGATTCATGGTTTCCTAAATGTCTTAGTCATGTATGTTATGTGTTTCTAGTAGCGACTTCGAGGAACCTAAGAGGACCTTGTTACTGATTAGTGTTTAGTTCTCATGTTGAAATTTATGATATGTATTCTAAATTAGTTCTTGTATCATGTAGTTGTAATCTATGTTCAAAAACAATTGTTTTCCATTTCCTTAGACTTGCGTTGTCCTCTTGCATTCTCTTCCTTAGACTTGAGTTGTCCTCTCAAGTTCCCTAGTGGGGGTATTACATAATGTTGAACTACACCAATCAATAATAGAACATGCATCATATAATGTAGCACCTGAAATCCTCAATTTCTCTTTAGTTAGATCTCTCTTCACACATACACCTACTCCATCATTCTCCCATTTCCCATGTCGAGCTTTGAAAAAACTAAAAATATGAGGCACACCCCTCTTTCCATGTATTCTACTCAACCAATAAAACATATGAACATTATTAAATGAGCTCATGCAGTTATCTGACCAAATGAGATGTTTAGCTACTGCAGTATTTTTTCTTACAAAATCTTTAAAATTTTCTTGAAAGATCTTGCACATACTTGGAGGAGTGAGATATATCATCACTCATATAAAAATGGTACTCTCTGATTATTTTCCTATCATATTTTGTACTATCAGGGGAATGTCAATATGTTATATGGACAAAAATAACAATCTGAATAGAATTGTAACATTGATCTTGTAACTCATTTTGTGGTTTCCATGTGTAGTTTTATGTAAAATCGACCACTGATATACTCTTTCCAATTGGGAGAGAGTCCTTACACATCCTAAATTATTGATCCAACCACTGAGACCTATGAATATGCATCACATGTAGAAAATATTTTCCTTAAAATTTGAAATAAAATCAGCAACACTGCATTCTTTTGTAGCCAACTCACATCTAGAACCTTCACCTCCACTCTTTAAATTATATTTGACCATCTCATATATCTTTTTATCAATAATTTTTTTTCCAAATCTGTGTCCTCTACCCTCATGAAAACATGAAAACAAACTTTTACAAGACACCATGTCATGAGCACTTCTCATTTAAACAATCATTTCTATAGAAAAAGAAACCATCATCTCTAGGATATAAAAATTTATCTAACAACTCTCTCTATGATTTTGGAAGTTGAATTTCACCACACTCCTACAAAATTTCATTAGTACAAAAATTTGAAAAAATATAGCCCAGTTCATGGTGCATTGAAAACTCCACATGGTATTTACAATAAAAAGTATTACAAATCTTAAGAGGTACACAATAAAATGGATTGAGAGATTCAAGATCTTTTTGTGATATTTGTGATGTTAGATGTGTCTTAGAAATTTTTTTGAACAAAATTGTTTGACTTTCTTCTAGGAAAAGTTTTGGATGTTGAGTGTAGTCTCGATTGCCAACTCTTAACTTTAAGACATCCTTTACATTGGGTGGTATTATAAAGATAGAGTGCCAAAATTGTTGAATTTCCTCATTCACACTATCAGTTAGCTTCTTATTGACATGTAGAAGCCTCCCACCAAAATCCTAGGTATCATTTTAAATAGGATCGTCACATCTTTCTCTTATTGCAAGTGCTCCATCCAAAGTTTTACAATTTATGTTGAAAGAAAAAAAGTGTCTCATAAAGTGAGTTTTTCTCAAATGATGTTTAACTAATGAAGTTGCAATCACCCTCTGAGAAGCTCTCTTATCTATTCTTTTCTATTATTTCCAATAGAATTTGAGAGCATTAGAAACAATAATATATTTTTTCTCCATCTTCTCATTCTCGTGAGTCTTCAACTTGGCTAGCAAAGGTCGTATCTTTAGTATCTTTAGTAGTTGTACAAAAAATTGGAATTTTTTGGTCAATCTCATATAATTTGGTGTTACATAATTTTCACTTGGTTCAACAACCTCATTTTCTATGCCAATTCTAATATTTTCACCTTCAATTTCAATTCCCACATTTTCATTTACAAATTCGATATGATGTTGAACATTTGAATATCAACTTCAACATTTTCATTCCCAAATTGAATATCGTGTTCATCATTTTGTTTCTTATTTTCAAATCATGATCAATATTTTCATATTCATTATTCTCTTCACTTGAAATAATATTTATGGGTGGACCAAGGGTCTTGCCTTCACTAATATTTGGCATACCTTGTCTTCTCTTCCTATTAATTTCTCTATCTCTTTGTGTATATGCTCTAATGTGGTCTTTTGTAAGCTTTCTCCTATGTTTTTCTTCTTTCAAAGTTTGTTTCTCCTCATTATACCTCCAAAAAGATGCTCAAAAATGATTTCTAATGATAAATTTGTGAAAATGATGCTCAAAAAATTCTTCTTTTATCTCTTTCTATCTAAAACCCTATGTTTTTTGCCTACAAACAAAATGTAGGGACCACTAGAATGCTCAAAATGGCCCACTACCTCTTTTTTTTTTCCCAAGTATTGAATATTTGATATAATTATGATATTTGATATCTTTTTCATGGGCACCAAGAACTTACCATTGGCACCCTTTTAAAAAGGTATTGAATATCATATTTTATCTTATGTATGATACCTTGTAAAATATTTATATGCAAATGTAATATATATATATATATATAAAGAAAACTGCCACCTAGGGGTAGCTACCTTTGTATTCATCTAAAAGGAAATACATATCAAGAACAAAGAGTGAACAACAGGATCCTAATGGCCTCTATGACCTCATGTGTTCTCTTGATTTATGTAGACGAGAACAGACTCTTGTTTAAATTCATTACACTTGAAAAAGTTCCCATGTTGTTCCTCTTAATACTATCCCTCATCACTTTGATAGTGTCCACTTTGTTTCCACTTCCCAGCACATCCTCAACATGGAACACATCACCAAAAAGGCATGTGTAAGCTCTGGGATTGAGATTCCTTGATGCCACCACAGTAGCCTCTTGGAACAGAGGGATGTAGGTAAAGAAAGGCAAGAGGTTTCATATTACATGGGTTTGTACCATCAGGCAGTCCCAAATGATCATAGGAAGACTTCATACTCTAAGAGGACACATACACAGAGCACAAGCAGGACATCCCAGGGTTCAGTGGGCCAACCACCTAGACCGCCTTGAGATGGTGTTGGGGGAGGTTTATCCTAGCCAACTACATGAGGGACCCCTAGTGCTATTGATACATAGTTTTTTTTTTATGTATGAGATGATATCTATAGAAGCACCTAGGTGTATTTATGATGCATATATGATGTATATTTTTGGTGTACCATTTGATTGGACTATTCAATGTACTTTTTATGATTTATGTGACACTATGATTATGATGGGTTGTGATGGACTCTAGATTATTTGATGAGCTAAATGTTGATGCAATTTATCCTACAGACTATTCATGACTATGCTTGTTGGATGCATTTATGTTTCTATATGATGTGTTTATGATGCAAATGATGATACTGACTTTTGATGATGTGGGATGTGATATGATACATACTAGATGATTATGATGGTGGTTCTAACTTCTATGATACATATTAGCATGGAGTATGTTTATGATGTGTATATGAGATTTGTACAGGATGGTTATGATTAGGATGACATATAGATAATATATGTATTTATGATGTGATGTATGCATGTGGGAATTGTTGAAGATAATCCTTCAATTGCGTATTGTCATTGATGTAACACATGTATTTACACTTATGTATTGATGTTATACAAATGTCTACATCCAGACTGAGCACAGTTGGTGAATGGAAAGAGTTTTTAGTGTTGACCAAGATCAGTCGGGTATTGACCATTTTTAGTGTTGACCAAATCACTCAAGCATTTCAGTCATGGTCGGGCATTAAAGAAACTCAGTGTTAACTGAGTTGATTATTCAGTGTCACCCGACTAACAATGGTTTACATTCTATAATTAATTAGTTATATGAGGCCAATTGAATTGTGATTTATTACTTATTTAGAAGTATATTCAAGCTAACTTGTCAGGGCTTATCATATATATGAAAGGTCAAGTTTCAGATTGAATTAGATAGGAGAGTGTGTGTGAAAATTTGAAGATAAGAAGAAGTGTGGAATTCTATCATATGAAGAGTGAAGACAAAATCAAATGGCATTATGATTGAGGATAGAACACTCAGAGTTGCAATAGAATATTTGATCAGCAAGGATCCAGTTATAATCAGAACAAAGATCTGAATCAGCAAAGACAAATGCTTACACATACAGGTCAATTCATTGTTACTTTCTAACAAATTATAGCAGTGATCTCAAATCTCTTAACAGAGTAGACTTAACAACCTTTTTTTAAATCCTCTCACAAGGTAGCATTTCTATGTTGAAGTGTTGAAGACCTCTAACAAGGCCACTCCTCACAGTGTGATTTAAATCCTCTAACAAGGTTACACCTAACAGTGTGTTTTTGTAACCTTTAACAGGGTTGGCTCCTAACAGGGCTCACTTCAGAAGAGTAAAAAATAGTAACTAGTTACATTGGTGGTTTTTCCCATATTGGGTTTCCACATAAAATCTTGGTGTCACCTGTGGATATGTTTTATGTTTCTACACTTAATCACTAAAGTATAATTGCATTGGATATCATAAATATTGATTTAACACCCAAGTTACTGAAGAATATCTTAATTAACCAAGTAATAGTGTTATATTGTTTAAGACATCTAAGGGACAAGGGATTTGTTTTGGAGTAACTAATTCACCCCTCCCCTCTCAATTACTTATCTAATTTCCAACAATTGGTATCAGATCTTCAAGTGCTTTCAGATAAGGTTTCAAGGCCTAAGATAAAGATTAGAGATGTCTTATAGAAGGGATATCCCAAAGCTAAACAAAGACAACTTCCTTATGTGGCAAGAGTTGATGAACCTACATCTATCTACTATTGGAGATGTTGGTTTGCAATTTTTAGATAGAAAATATGTGGAATTGTCCAAATATGTGGAACCAACAACAACTATGACTGTGGAAAAGATGATGGAATGGAAGCTTCATAGCATAATGATGATTTATATAGCTTCTTCACTCAGCTACTCAAAATTTGTTGAAGTTAAGGACTATCCTACAGCCTATGATATGTGGAATAAATTATAGGACATTCATGGAGGAGATGCAAATGTAAAGAGAGCCAAAGCATAAAGTCTCAGAGGATAATTTGATCAGATGAAAATGAAAGAAAGAGAAGACATTACAAAATATAGTGAAAGAATCAAGAAGATTGTGAGTGTCATCAGAGCTGTAGGAGGAATAATTGAAGATACAATAGTGGTCAGCAAGGTATTAAGAACTTTACTTCCTATCTATGCTATTAGAGTTTCATCTATTCAAGAGATGAGGTGCAATAAGGATATAACTCTGGATACATTAGTTGGAAGGCTTACAACTTTTGAGCTGGACAACTTTGACAATTATTCTCCTAGCTCTAGAAATATTGAGTCTACATTCAAAGCTAAATTAAACCTTGGTAAGAAGGATAGATACTCAAAAGGAAAGAAGATTGAAAGTGATAGTGATGATGAAGATCTAGATATCATTGAAGCATTACTTGTAAGGAGAGCTACCAAAGGAAAATACAAAGGTAAAATGCCATTGATTTGTTTTTCTTGCAATGAGGTTGGTCACGTTGTTGCCAAGTGTCCGAACAAAGAAGACAAAGATGATAAAAAGTTCAACAAGTACAAAGGAAAGAAAGATTTCAAGAATTACAAGAGCTACAAGGACAAAGGTAAGAAGTCTTGTTATATTGCTAAAGATTCTGATAGTGATGAAGAAGAAGATAAAATAGTTTATATTGCTATTAAGGATGAGTCAAATGAAGAAGATGAAAAGACAACACTTTTCTCACATATTAGTAAAAATGACACATGGATAATTGATAGTGGTTTTTCTCATCACATGACTAGTGATAAGATAAAATTTGAACATCTTGAGAACTACGATGGTGGGAGTGTCATTTTTGGGAATGATGAACCCTACTATGTGAAAGGAAAAGGTTGCATTACTCTAACAGAAGGAATCAAATGTGATAATGCTTAATGGGTTGAAGGAATAAAGAGAAATCTACTGAGTGTAGCATAGCTAAACAACATTGGCTTCAAGGTAGAATTCATGAATGGTAAGTCCAAGCTCCTGGATGGTAAAGGGAACCAAGTTGGAACTCACAGGAAAACAAAAGGTAATCTATTCTATCTTGATCTCATTGAAAGTTCATGCTTCATTACACAAGTAGAAGAAAGTTGGCTATGGCATAAAAGCTTGTGTCATGTAAACATAAGCAAGAACAAGAGAGTTAGAGGTATTCCTATTTTGAAGAAACCCGAGTTAGAAATATGCAAACAATGTCAAATCAGAAATATGAGCAAGAAAAGTTTCAAGAGAAAGAATTACAATACTAATGAAATCTTGGAATTGGTACATACTGACCTTTGTGGACCAATTGGAACAACAAGCTATACTAGAGAAAAGTATTTTATTCTATTTGTTAATGATTGTTCCAGAATGATGACTGTCATGTTTCTCAGAGAAAAATTAGAAGCTTTTCATAAATTCAAATGGTATCTTGCAAGATTTGAAAAGGAAACAGGAAAGAAACTAAAATGTCTAAGATCTGATAGAGGAGGAGAATTCATTTCTAATGAAAGAGGAATCAAAAGATAGGTATCTTCCCCTGGTACACCACAGAAAAATGGAATAGCAGAAAGAAGAAACAGATCCATTATGGATTGTGCCAAAACCCTAATGATTGAAAAGAATGTTGCTATCAAATACTGGAAGGAGGCCATCAGCACTATAGTGTTCACCTTGAACCGAGTTCAACTAAAGAAACATAGTAACCAGACACCTTTTGAATTATGGTATGGCTATAAACCTAATGTTCATTTTTTCAAAGTATTTGGAAGTAAATGTTACATCTTGAATGAAGAAAGAAATGGAAAAATTGATGCAAAAAGTGATGAAGGAATATTCCTAGGCTACTCATGTAAAAGCAAAGCATACAAATGTCTAAATCTTACTACTCATAAAGTCATAGAAAGTGTACATGTCAAAATTGATGAGTTTGCAGAAAGATGTGAAGAGCAGAGAAGTAAAGAGCCTGAAGACTACAGGAACTTTGTGTATCATGAACCTGATACTATGCCTATGACTCGGGAAATCGTGATTGGATAGCAGAACTGTCAACCACTAAATATACTACCACAAATTGTACAACCTGAGTTGCAGACTGTGCAACCTGAGCTAGTGGTAGAAGAAAATGAGTCACAGACAGAGGGAAACCAGTCTCAGATAGAGGGACCTGAGTCATAGATAGAGGAACCTAAGTCATAGATAGTGGAACCCGAGCATCAGATAGAAGAACAGGAAAGAATGTTTGAGAATGATAGACCTAGTGGATCAAGTCCAGAATCAAGGTTGAAGGATCCAGTACTTTCTAAATATGTTAGAAGGCATCATGCACCTGAGAAAATAATTGGAGATCAGACAGAAGGTGTAATGACAAGGAACAAAATCAAAGGTACATGTTTACTAAGTGAATTTGAACCTAGAACTATTAAAGATGCATTGAATGATGAAATTTGGATAGAAGCAATGAATGAAGAAATTGAGCAGGTTGAGAAGAACAAAACTTGGACTCTTGTGCCTAGGCCAAAGGACAAGAATGTGATTGGAACCAAGTGGGTTTTTAGAAATAAGATGAATGAAAATGGTGAAGTTTCTAAAAAAATGGCCAGACTAGTTTTTAAAGGATATGCTCAAGAAGATGGTATTGATTATGGAGAAACCTTTTCTCCTGTTGCAAGACTTGAAGGAGTCAGAACTCTTCTGGCATATCCTACACATAAAGGATACAAAGTATATCAAATGGATGTGAAATCTACATTTCTGAATGGAATCCTAGAAGAAGAAGTATACATTGAGAAACATGAAGGATTTGTTGATCCTAGTAGAAGGAATATGGTTTGCAAGCTGCACAAAGAATTGTATGGACTAAAGCAAACGCCTAGAGCCTGGTATGAAAGACTGCGTGGTTGCCTAGTAAATATTGGATTTTAGAGAACTAATGATAACAGTAGCTTGTACATCAAAGAAGGACCACAGAACAAAATATCGTTAGCAGAGATATTTGTTGATGACATATTATTCATTGGATATGATGACATATGCAAATCATTCTCTGTAGCAATGAGTAAAGAGTTTGAGATGTCTATGTTTGGTGAGATCAAATTCTTTTTTGGATTATAAGTTCATCAAATGAAGGATGGTATCTACATTACTCAATCAAAATATATCAAGGAGATACTCAAGAAATTTGGAATGGAAGATTTGAAACCTATTGGAACACCCATGTGTGCTGGACAAAAATTGTCTAAGGATGATGATTCAAAGGAGGTAGATTAGACCAACTACATATCCATGATTGGAAAATTGCAATATGTTGTTCAAACCAGACCTGATATTGCATTAGCAGTTGGTATTGTTGCAATATTTTCAGCTAATCCTAGAGACAATCACCTAATGGCAATCAAAATAATTTTGAGATATCTAAAGGGTACTGAAGACTATGGTTTATGGTATAAGAAAGGTGGAAACTTTGATTTGAAGACATTCACTGATGTTGATTGGGCTAGAAGTGTTGATGATAGGAAAAGCACCAGTGGTGGAGCTTTCTTTCTTGGAAAGAGGTTAGTATCTTGGACTAGCAAGAAATAGAATTGTATCTCTCAGTCTACAGCAGAGGCAGAGTATGTTGCTGTAGCAGTGAACTGTTCAAACATCATATGGTTCAAATAGTTGTTGCCAGGAATGAAGGAAGAAGTAAAAGAACTAATTATTATCTATTGTGACAACACCAGTGCCATTAACATTTCAAAGAATCCTATGATGCAAACCAAAACCAAGCATATAGAAATAAAGTATCATTTCTTGAGGGAATTGGTACAGAATAAAGAAGTAAGGTTGGAATATGTGAGTACTAAAGAACAAGTTGCAGACATATTCACCAAACCTTTACCTAAGGATGCATTTTTGTATCTTAGAGGAAAGATAGGGGTGCTTCCCCTAAATGAAGCTAACTAAAATGCAGTTTAGTGATGCATCAACCCAAGCCACAGTGAAGATCTATCAGTTGATGTAGGTACATCATAGCGCATTGCAAATGAATTAGTACATTCAGGTACATTACAACTTCAAAGAGAAATAGTAATGACTATTGGTATTTATATTTAGTATCTGTGGAGATGGATTCTTTGGCATATGTTGTCAAAGAGGGAGAGTTTGATATAATACAAAAGAAATTAACTTAAGGGAGAGTTTTTGATGTCAGAGGGAGAAATCTTATCAAGAGATAGATTTTGATGAAAGAGGGAGTTTTTGGATGAGAATCAGAATGAAGCTAAAGACATTGAAGAAAGTTTTTTTTTTCTCTACAATTCTTTTTATTATGACATGTTGTGTTTCCATCAATACCAAAGAGGGAGATTGTTGAAGACAATTATTCAATTGTGTATTGTCATTGATGCTACACATGTATTTACACTTATGTAGTGATGTTACACAAATGTCTACATCTAGATCAAGCACAGTTGGTGAATGGAAAGAGTTTTAAGTGTTGACCGAGATCAGTTGGGTATTGAAGATGTTCAGTGTTGACCGAGTCACTCGAGAATTTCAGTCATGGTCGAGCATTAAATAAACTCAATGTTAACTAAGTTGATTATTCAATGTCAACTAACTAACAGTGGTTTACATTCTATAATTAATTAGTTATATGAGGTTGACTGAATTGTAATTTATTACTTATTTAGAAGTATATTCAAGTCGGCTTGACAGGGTTTATCATATATATGAAAGGTCAAGTTTTGGATTGAATTAGATAGGAGAGTGTATGTGAAAAGTTGAAGATAAGTAGAAGTGTGGAATTTTTTGATATGAAGAGTGAAGGAGAAATCAGATGGGATTCTGATTGAGGATAGAACACTTAGAGCTGCAATACAACATTTGATCAGCAAAGATCCATTTATAATTGTTGGCTAACATATTTGTTCTCTTTATACTCTGATAATTATCCTTCAACTCTATGCCTTTGAAAACAAATTGTTTACACAACAGTAGGGCAAGCATTTACTTTGCTTCCCTCTGAATTTTGCAAAAAGGTACAGCTCCCTTTATAAAATATTCAACGAATGGAAAATGCAATTTTAACATATAAGCTTTTAACTGAAAAGCAGTAAAAGATCTCTCAACCATTCCTAGACGGATGGGGTAAAACAAAAGAAACTTGCAAAACCAACTAATGAAACAAAAAAACTACCTTGCGGAAGAAAAATACACTTAAGCGGCCATACAGAAAAATTTAGACTAAATAAAAGTTCGTCTACAGGAAAATTATAATTCAGAGAACTAAAATAAACGACTGAAACTGAATTGCACATACACAAGATCGATATATAATTCTCTCAAAGTAGAACATATATATTTCACTATCTGATTCAAAGATCAAAATGTTTTCATGCACGAGTATTCAGGTAAGACTGGCTC
>MU223593.1:2487600-2517515 GCA_018584345.1 Thuja plicata
TCTTGGAAGAAAAGTTTAAAGGGACTTAAGCTAAAGATCACAAGATGATTAAAAGGGATGTGCCTCAGTTGAATAAAGACAACTTTGCATCCTAGCAAAGCAGGATAAGACTTCATCTATCTGGTATTGGAAATGATGTTACACAATACTTGGATACTGAATATGTTGCACCTACTAGACCTCTGACTATTAATCAATTGAGAGATAAACATGAACACAATTCTATGATGATAGAACTTGCTTCTTCACTATCTAATGTTGAATTTGAAGATGTGAAATCATGCACCTATGCAAAGAAAATGTGGGACAAACTCAAGCTAGTACATGGAGGAGATGCCAATGTGCTGAGATCTAAGGTTGAAAGCCTAAGAGGAAACTTTGATGACCTGAAAATGAAAGGAGAGAACATCACTCAGTACAGTGACAAAATCAAAGAATTTGTTAATGCTATTCGAGGAGTAGGAGGAGTACTTGAAGAAGAAACGGTTTTAAGTAAAATTCTGAGAACCTTACTACATGTTTATGCTATTAGAGTATCTGCAATTCAATAAATGAGAGAAGTAGCTAGTAACAATGTTACTCTTGATAGTTTCATTGGTAGATTTATTTCATTTGAGATGAACAACTATGACAATAGTGTCTTACCAACTATTGAGTCTACATTCAAATCTTCTCTTAAAATAAGAAAATCTAGTAAAAACACACTATGAGAAATGATAGTGATAGTGATAGTGATAGTGATGAACAATAATTTGATGAACTTGAAGCACTAATGGCTAGGAGACTACATAGAGGTAAAAGAATATACAAAGGTAAATTACCATTGGTCTATTTTAATTGCAAATAAATTAGACATTTTGCTGCTAGATGCCCTAACAAAAGAAAGATGAAAGAAACCATGATGGGTCTTATGAAAAGAAGTATGACAAAAGTGATGACCGAGACTACAGAAGCAACTGACACTTTGACACAAGAGATAAATGAGATTACAAGGACAAAGGAAAGAAGTCTTGTTACCTGGTTGAGAACAAAGCTGAAAATTATACTACTGATTCTGATGAAGATGTTGAGGTAGTATTTTTTGCTATGAAGGATGATTTAGATAAAGAAGAAAGGTATGTTGAAGTTGCACTCATATCTAAAGTTAGAAAAAATTATGTTTGGATTATTGATAGTGGTTGTACTCATCACATGACTAGAGATAAAGAAAAGTTTGAAACTTTTGAATATTATAATGGTGGATCAGTTAGGATGGGTAATGACTCACCTTGCCCAGTTGAAGGAAAAGGAACCATCATGTTGAGTAATCTGATCAGATGTGAAAATGCATATTGGGTGAAAGGACTTAACTATAATTTATTAAGTGTTTCACAACTGAATAACATAGGACAGCGAGTTGCATTTGAGAACAAAAAGGAAAAGATCTATAATTGAACAGGAAAGTTGATCAGTACTGGTGAACAAACAAAAGGTAATCTATTCTATCTTGACAACATTGAGACCACTTGTTTATTGGCTAGAAATGAAGATGTTTGGTTGTGGCATAAAATATTATGTCATGTAAATTTTGACAACATGGTTAAGATAAGTAAGAAAAGAAAAGTTAGAAGCTTACTGAGTATTTCAAAGCCCGACCATGTTATGTGCAAGAATTGTCAAAAAGGAAAAATGGCAGTCTAGTTTCAAGAGAAAAACATACACATCTAATTTTATTCTAAAGTTAGCCCATACTGCCCTATGTGGACCAATGAGAACAAAGAGTTATTATGGTGATAGATATTGTATTTTATTTGTTGATGACTATTCTAGGATGATGACTATCATGTTCTTAAAATAGAAGTCTGAAGCATTTAAGATGTTCAAATGGTATAAATCTAAAGTTAAAAAGGAAAGTGGAAAATAACTGAAATGTTAAAGATTAGATAGAGGAGGAGAATTTATTTCTGATGAATTCACTAACTTTTGTAATGAGCATGCGATCACAAGAGAGGTTTCTACACTGAGAACACCACATAAAAATAGGACTGTTGAAAGGAGGAAAAGATCAATTGTTGATTGTTCCAAAACACTGATGATTGAAAAAGGCACCACACAAACATTCTAGAGAGAAGCTATAAGTATTGTTGTCTATACACTAAACTGAGTTCAATTGAAGAAAGACACCAATAAGATACCTTATGAGCTATGGTATGAATACACACCAAATGTAAGTTACTTTAGAATTTTTGGAATTCAATTTTATATATTGAAAGATGAAAAAAATGGGAAAATTGACTCTAAAAGTGATGAAGGAATATTTCTAGGATATTCTACTAAAAGAAAAGCTTATAAATGTCTAAACAAATCTTGTAACAAAATCATTGAAAGTGAAAATATTAAAGTGGATGAATTTTTTGAGAAAAATGATGAGGAAAGCATAAAGGAACTGGAAGATTGCAATAGATTTTTCTACATTGAAGAACCTGACACCTTGCCCAAGTGACAAGATAATGCAACCAAGAAAAAGGTTGCACACACCAAAAATCAAGAAAATGCTCACAATGTTGAACCGAGTGATAATGAATATCACAATAAAGATAAAAATGAAGAACAGAGATTTGAACCTATACTTGCTAAATATGTCAGAAGACACCATCCACAGGACCAAATCATTCAAGACAAAAGAGTTGGAATGAGAACAAGAAGTAAGTCACTTAACACTAGATGTTTGATTTTTGATTTTGAGCCTAAATCTGTTAATACTGCTCTCGAGAATCAAGAATGGGTTAGTGAAATGAATGAAGAGATTGAATAGATTGATAAAAAAAACATGGACATTAGTACCTAGACCGAGTGACAAAAATGTCATTGGTACCTAATGGATATTTAGAAACAAACTGAATGAGAATGGAGAAGTCACAAGGAACAAAGCAAGACTAGTATACAAAGGGTATGTACAAGAAGAAGGTATTGACTATGGAGAAACCTTTACACCCATTGCAAGACTAGAAGGAGTAAGAATTCTACTTTCTTATGCTTCTTTTAAAGGATTCAAAGTTACTAAATGGATGTTAAATTTGCATTTCTGAATGGAATACTTGAAGAGGAGGTATACATTGAACAACCTGAAGGGTTTGTTGATCCTAACAAGAGGGACATGGTTTGTAAACTATACAAAGCCTTGTATGGATTGAAACAAGCACCGAGAGAATGGTATGAAAGAATTCACTCTTATCTCATTAGTATTGCATTTATAATAACAAGTGACAACAACAATCTATATCTAAAAGGAGATACTGATGATAAGATTTTGATTGCTGAGATATTTGTTGATGATATCATATTTGGAGGTAATGATATGTTATGCAAGTCATTTGCTGATGAAATGAGAAAAGAATTTGAAATGTCAATGTTTGGAGAGATCAAATTTTTTTCTGGCCTAGAGACTCTACAATAGGATGAAGGCATCTACATCACACAATCCAAACACATCAAAGAAGTTCTAAAGATATTCAAGATGGAGGACTCCAAACCAGTTGGAACACCTATGGAAACTAGATGCAAATTGACAAAGGAAGGCAAGACAACTGAGGTAAATCAGACCTTATACAAATCTATGATTGGAAAACTAATGTATGTTGTACACACTAGAACTGATATAGCACATGCAGTTGGTATAGTTTCAAGATTCTCTGCTTATCCTAAGGAATCACACATGACTGTTGTCAAAACAATTTTGAGATATCTAAAGAATACCAAAGACTATGGTTTATGGTACAGTACAGAAGGCAACTTTAATCTACAAGTTTATACTGATGTTGATTGGGCTGGAAACATAGATGATAGAAAGAGCACAACAAGAGGATCATTTGTTATGGGTAACAGACTTGTCACGTGGATAAGTAAAAAGCAAGGATGCATATAACAATCAACTACAGAAGCATAATATGTCGTTGCTACTGCAAATTGCTCTAACATTGCATGGATCAAGTAATTGCTGAAAGGTATGAATGAAGAAATTCTTGACCCAGTAATTATCTATTGTGATAATAATAGTGTTATAAACATCTCAAATAACCTTGTGATGCATGCCAAGATAAAGCACATAGCTATTAAGTATCATTACTTGAGGGAACAAGTACAAGAGAAAGAGGTGATACTAGAATATATACAATCAAAAGAACAATTAGCTGACATATTAACAAAACCACTGCCAAAGGATACATTTGAGTACCTGAGGAATAGACTAGGGGTTCAACCCTTGTCTACTGGTCACTAAGCTGACTTGGAGGCTGCATCAACCTACACATTATCAGAAGATCAAATCATGTTTATGTGAGATGAGATATGGACTACAATGACATATCAATCCACTAAAGGGATAGAAAGCTTCAAAGGAACAAGATATATTTTTGGCTACTACAGAGCTATATTAATGATGGAGAGGAGATTCAATGATATATTTTTGTTTGGAATTGTTGTCAAAGGGAGAGGAATATTCAATGAAATACACATCAGGGAGTAAGATGAAAATTCAATGAAATAACCATCCACCCAAGGGAGAGAATTGAAGAAAGTTAACACTGCATATCTATCCAAAAAAAGGAGAAGAGATTCTACAAGAAAGGGAGAGACAGAATCAAAAAAATAGAACTGCTACACCTATCCATTGAAGAAAATGAAGAAAGGGAGAACACACAACACAATCAAATCTAAGCTAGAAGAGCTTACCAAGACTCAGATATTTGAATTGGTTATAGAAAAATATGTTTGGTATGTTATGGCATATCTCATACTGCATATTGCATAGTATGTTGCCATCAATGCCAAAGGGAGAGATTGTTGAACTATGACTGATTGAATGTTTGAAGATGATAAGTTGATGATCATCGAGCTGCAAAAGTGAATGCAAGACATTAAATCAGTTAATGTATTGTATTTTCATTGATGTCAACTCAATATGATTTGATTGGTCATACACATATTGTCATAAACTTGAAGATTTGAAGAGATAAAGTTTATGTGGTCAGTAAAACATAAAAATTATGTATACACATAGTGACAGTAAACACCGACAGATAATGCACACCGATGGGAAGTGAGCACCAAGAAGTTCACAGTGTATACCAATCATAACTGAAGTTGTTACCGAGGACAACTAGAGACAATCATTGAGCAAACTAAAGTTAATCACCGATCAGAACTGAAGATAAAGAATGACAAAAACACTTAGCTAGTAGGAGCTATATTTTGAGATTGACTGATTGATTACTTTAGTCTTAACGATCAGTTAAAATAAAGCATGAAATATATTTAAAGAGATTTTTATTTATAGATATCATGGAGAGATTTTTGGAATAAAACTAAAGCAGAGCTTTACAGGATAAAGCAAAGAATGATGAGTTTTACAGATCAAGAAGTGATCTACAACAAAAATAAGGAGATTGAGAGGCTAATCATGTCTATATAAAGAGACAAGTAATTTATTATGAAGAGAGAGGAATTCTGAATATAATTTTGGTGAAGATAGAATTCTTCATGTAGAACTAATCAAATAGGCTAAAGAACAGAGCCAAGAAATTCTACAGACACCGAGCAACAAAGGAAGGAGCATTCACCGAGAAAAACAAAGAAAGAAGGAAAGAAAAGAACTAAAGTGAACATTGATCATAGATGTATTATTGGACTAACAATAGATTTGAATATCAAAAATTTAAAGTTGTATTGTGAACAGATCATTTACTATATCAGTTTAACCATTGATTCAGAAAATCTCTTAACCGAGTGGGATTTAACAGTCCTTATTGTATTGAGATACTCAAGAGTATCAAAAGGTTTTCTTGTTGACAACAAAGTGAATTCTAGGTCAAAATACAAACTGTTAGTTTTGAATCCTCTAACAAGGTTTCACTTAACAATGTGTTTGTAACCTTTAACAGGGTTGGCTCTTCACTAAGCTCACTTTAGAAGAGTGAAAATTTTGGGTTATCGGTCCCAAGTCATTTTTCCCTTAACAGGGTTTCCACGTTAAAATCTATGTGTCAAATGTGTATTTATTTCATTGCATTGATATTTTTCTTTACACATTAGTAATACTAAATTGGTCAGTTAACACTAAGTTTAATTGTTGATACTCGATAAAAGACTAGAAAAGCTAAATAGTATATCTTACCGAGCAGTTTATATTTGTTAAAATTATTTAAGGCATACATCTTGATGGACTAAAAGCTAACTAAGGTAATTATGTTTGAGATATAATTTTTGGTTGGACTTTTGGAATTATTCAAAAGCCAATTATTCACCCCCCCCCCCCTCTCAGTTATTCTAACAGTGTTCTTGTGNCCAATTATTCCCCCCCCCCCCCCTCTCAGTTATTCTAACAGTGTTCTTGTGAGTTATGTTAATGGCATGTATGGTATTCTATGAGAATTTGTATGGAAACCCTAGGAGAGAATGATTTAAAAAGGATACATTTGTGTTGTATATCCATTAAGGTTTTACCAAATTGTACAAATTTAGTTTCATAAGTTTCAATTGTATGGAGGAATCATTTATTATGAACTATGTGTATTTTAGATACCTGTATGTAAGGATATGGGTTTGAAAACATACGTTTTTGGATTAGCGTTGTGAGGAGTCAGGGTAGGGAATAATTTTCATTTTAGATGTCACCTTAAAAATATAAATACACTTTAAGATATTCATTTTGGTTTTATTTAACATATATCAAAATCAAATAGGATTCCTTTGTACGGAAATGGTCAAATATTGACTGTTATAGTGAAATTAGGCTTATTTGAGCTTGATTTTTCAATCGGAGTCTGATGAACATTCATCCATAACTTTTAAAATGTGACCTTGTTAGAGGATTTAAAACTAACAGTTCTCTCTTGACCAGGCATTCACTATGGGTTCAATAAGAAAAAAATCAACATTCTCTAAATGTTCTAATAAGGATTCACTATCCCACTCAGTTAAGAGATTTATCTGTAACAAAAGTTAAACTAATACAGTAATGATCTGATTCAAATACAACTCTAATTTCCAGATATTCAGATTTATTCTAAGTACATAATACCTCTGATCAATTTGTTCTCTTTAGTTCATATCATACTTGTTCTTCTCGATTATGCTCTTTCCTCTGTTTGCTTGGTTATGTCTGCATAAATGCTTGGTTCTGTCTTTAACGAGTTTGATCATTCATGCATCAAATTCGCATGTATGCTTCAGCATCTATCAACACTTGCACATGATTCAAAAATTAATCACTTGTATCTTATATAGACATCATGTATCATTTATTTTTCATCCTTCATATCTTGTCGCTTAATCTCCATCATTCATTTTCCCTCTTGATCCATCCTTATTAGTTGTGTTAAAAACATGTTTCAATCTTTATCATCTGGTCTTCATTGAATTTTCATAACCGTTTGATCAAATAACAAACTTTATCTTTTACCTCAAAATTATCAATTTCCAGCTTAGCATCCTAGCCGGCCTCAATTAGAAGTAATTGCTTGGCCTTAGTATTAACTGTGTTGTGTTGGCAATCCCTTGCTCAGTTAACATTGTTGCTCGGTATACACTGTGTTTTACTTGGTTATTACTGTCTCTCGATGTATACATAAGTCTTCTTTTTACCGACCACATAAACATTGTTTGTTTCCATATCTTCAATACATAAAAAATGTTTTCCACCATAATAACACTCAAATAAGTTGACATCAATGACAATACATTAACTGATAATGTTTATCATCACTTCTGCAACTCGGTTGAATATCAACAAATGACTTCAAACATATATTTAGTTGTAGTTCATCAATCTCTCTCGTTGGAATTGATGGCAACACAATATGAAATATGCAATATAAAATGTCATCCAACAAATACCAAACTTTTGTTCTACAACTGCAATAATTTTTTAGCTATCCCTAGCTTGAATATAATCTATGTCAGTATAAAAAAAATACTCACTGTACAAACTCTCTCTATAGTTTTGACTGTTTAGCTCTTGAATCTCTCTATAGATTAACTATGTATTTTCTCTCCCTTTCTCTTTTCTCCCTTTAGTGGATAGATATTTCATGACTTTCTCTCTGATATTTCATTGATATATCTCTCCCTTTGACAACAATGCCAAAAAATAAAAATATGCATCTCTTCAGTAGCCAAATAAAATATCTCTTATTTTCGATGCAGTAGGTACCTTTTAGTGTACCGATATCTCTATGTTGTTCCAATTCAACTTTGCATCAACATGATTGATATTCTAATTTTATGTAGGTTGATGCAACCTCCTACTCTTCTTAGTTACCAATAGACAAGGGACAAACCCCTAGTCTACCTCTCAAGTACTCAAATGTATCCTTCGGTAACGGTTTTGTGAATATGTCTGCAAGTTGTTCCTTTCATTGTACATATTCAAGTATTACTTATTTTTCTTGTAATTTTTCCCTCAAGTAGTGATACTTTATAGATATGTGCTTTGTCTTTGCATGCATCACTGGATTCTTTGAAATATTCATAGCACTTGTATTATCACAATAAATCATCACTAGTTCGATGATCTCTTCATTCATTTCTTTTAGTAATTGTTTTATCCATGCTATGTTAGAACAATTTGCAATAGTAGCAGCAACATACTATGCTTCTGCAGTTGATAGAGATATGCATCCTTTCTTCTTGCTAATCCAAGTAACTAGTCTTTCTCCAATAAAGAATTCTCCACCAGTAGTACTCTTTCTATCATCTATATTCCCAGCCCAGTCAGCATCAGTATAGACTTTCAATTCAAATTTTCCTTCTCTTTTATATCATAGTCCATAATCCTAAGTATTCTTTAAATATCTAAATAATCTTTTTACAACAGTCATATGTGATTCCCTGGGGTTAGCAGAAAATCTTTCAACTATTCCAACTGCATGTGCTATGTCAGGTCTTGTGTGAACAACATACATCAATTTACCAATCATAGATCTGTACAAGGTTTGATTTACCTTAGGTGTCTTGTCTTCTTTTTTCAGTTTGCATCCTGTCACTATAGGTATTCCGACTGGTTTTGATTCCTCCATTTTGAATGTCTTTAGTACTTCATTCATGTATTTTGATTGAGTAATGTAGATTCATGTAGCTTGTTGTAAAATTTACAATCCTAGAAAAAATTTGATCTAACCAAACATCGACATCTCAAATTCTTTCCTCGTTTCATCATCAAATGAAGTGCATAAGTTATCATTACCCCCAAATATAATATCATCAACAAATATTTCAACAATAAGTGTCTTGTCATCATTTCATCCTTTTAAATACAAGCTGTTGTTGTCACTTGTTCTAATAAATATAATACTTATAAGATATGAATACACTCTTTCATAGCATGCTCTTGGTGCTTGCTTCAGTCCATATAAATCTTTATGTAACTTACATACCATGTGTGTCTGATCGGGATCAACAAATCATTCAGGTTGTTCAATGTATACTTCCTCTTCCAGTATTCCATTCAAAAATATGGACTTCACATCCATTTGATATATCTTGAATCCTTTATATGCAACGTATGTAAGTAGTATTCTTACTCCTTCAAGTCTAGCAACTGGTGCAAAGGTTTCTCCATATTCTATTCCTTCTTCTTGTGCATACCCTTTGCAAACCAATCTTTCTTTATTTCTGATTACATTCCCACCTTCATTCAATTTTTTTTTTTAAAATCCATTTGGTGTGAATGATATTTTTATCACTCGGTCTCGGTACTAATGTCCATGTCTTATTCTTATGTATCTTCTCAATTTCCTCATTCGTGCCATTAAACCATTCTTCATTTTCTAATGCATATCTAACATTCTTAGGCTCAAATTCACAAACTAAACAAGTATCATCTCTGAACTTACTTCTTGTCAATATGCTTTCTCTTTTATCTCCAATTATCTGATCCTATGGATGGTGTCTTCTTACATATCTAGAAAGTACAAGTTCAGTTCCTTGTCCTTCATCATATTCTTCTATAGGTTCATTGACTTCTAGTTCATGATCTTTTGTTTCATCATTTTCCTGATTCTTGATATGTGTTACTTGTTTCCCGATGATATTAATTTGTTGCCTGGTAATGTTACCTTGTTTACCGGTAATGCTAGGAATCTGTGTCTATATAGTATTAGGTTCTTCCCAGTAAACAAATTTATTGTAATCTTCAGGTTCTCTCATGTTGTCCTCATCATTTAGCTTAGCAAATTCATCAACTTTCACATTTGCACTCTCAATGATTTTGTTAGTTGTCTTGTTCAAACATTTGTAAGCTTTACTCTTAGTAAAATATCCAAGAAATATTCCTTCATCACTTTTTGAATCAAATTTTCCATTTCTCTCATCTTTCAGAATATAACACCTACTACCAAATATTCTAAAATAACTTACATTCGGTGTATTCCCATACCATAGCTCATAAGGTGTTTTGTTTGAATCTTTCTTCAGTTGTACTCGGTTCACTGTGTATACTGTTGTGCTGAATTCTTCTCTCCAGTGTGTTTGTGAAACTCCTTTCTCGATCATTAATGTCCTAGCACAATGAACAATTGATCTATTCCCTCTTTCAGCAATCGTGTTCTGCTGTGGTGTTCTTGGTGCAGAAACCTGTCTTTTGATTCCATACTCATTACAAAAGTTAGTGAACTCATCAAAAATAAATTCACCTCCTCTATCAGATCTCAAACACTTTAAATCTCTATCAGTTTCTTTTTCCACTTTAGCTTTATACCGCTTAAACATTTTAAATGCTTCAGATTTTTCTTTTAGGAACATGATAGTCATCATCCTAGAGTAGTCATCAACAAATAAGATAAAATATATATCTCTATAATAGCTCTATGTTCTCATTGGTCCACATAAGTCTGTATGAACTAACTCCAAAATTTCATTAGATAAAAAAATTCTTTCTCTTGAAACTAGATTTTGACATCTTTCCCATTTGATAATTTTTGCACATAACATGGTCAGGTTTAGATAAGCTCGATAAGCCTCTAACTTTTATTTTTCTACTAATCTTAGCCATGTTTTCAAAATTTAAATGACAAAGTATTTTATTTCATAGCCATATATCTCCATTATTTTCCAATAAACAAGTAGTTTCAGCTGTGTCAAGATAGAATAGGTTACCTTTAGATTGTTCACCAGTACCGATCAATTTTCCTTTTCCATCATAGATTCTTGCTTTTCTATTCTCAAATGCAACTCGGTGACCTATGTTATTCAACTGTGAAACACTCAATAGATTTTAGATAAGTCCTTTTACCCAATAATCATTTTCACATTTGATTTAATTATTCACCATAATAGTACCTTTTCCTTTCACTTGACTGGGTGTATCATTTCCCATTCTTACTAATCCTCCATCATAATGTTCAAGAAATTCAAATTTTCCTTTATCACCAGTCATGTGATTTGTACAGCCACTATCAATAACCCAAATATCATGTTTACTAATTGTATCATCTTAAAATGGAAGCACTTCCATTTTGGTAGGTTTAGCACCCTCGTTCAGTACACTTTCATATTAGATTTGCATTTAGGATGCATATGCACTTGATTATGTATTTCTAGGTGAAATTAGGGTTGGGATCCTTTGGGTCCTCCTTAATCTCCCTTTCTATAACTCCATTTTTAGGTAGAACCTATGTATTGGCTCTCCTAAATCTTCATCATACCCACTCTTTGGCCTTTGTGCCTCTATCCGGCATTCTGGTTTGTTTTCTCACCTTCCTGGGTCCCCAGTTGACCTGGGAATCCTACAGATTTCCCAAGGAGACCAGCCTAAAACATCAGGTCTGGGTTAAGGTCGACTCTAAGCTAGGTCAAAATCAAGGTTGACCTTGACCTAGGTCAAGGTTGAGGTCTTCCTTGACCTAGGTCAAGTTTGAAGTCAACCTTGACCTCTGTCAGGAGGTGGTCCCCGCTTTCAAATCTGGAGCTTATCAGGGTTCTAAAACTTAAAATAGGTCCCTGGTTCCAGATGCGGAAGTTATTTCCCTAATATTTGGATTAATACATCCCCTCCTTGGTTGGTTATTGTAATTGGACCATAATTCAAGGTGAAATTTGAATTTGGGTCCCTTGCATTGCCCTAGGAGGTCTATATTGAGATCTTTATATAAACACTCTTTTTTGCCTTCATTTCTACATGAGAGAAAATTGTAAGATGATATGATGCAATTACGATTATGCCATGATGGTGATGCAAGAAAGAAAGAGGATGATATAGAAGGACAAGATATGATGATGCATTGATACATACAAGCATTTTTGTGGACAAGCCATTGTGGATCTTCTTTGGAGCAAGAGAGAGTTCTTCCTTCCTTCTTGGATCCACCATTTTCAACATTCAAGAATTCAAAGGATACTATCATGGGGTAGAAACTATGGAATGTGAGTTTGGTAGGAATACTTTAGCCTTAGGGGCTTGGTATGCTTTCTTTATCATATTCAAATCTATGCATTTCTTTCTCATTTTCAATTCATGTTAGGGTTTTAATCTAGAGGATTAGATCTTGACATTACACATTTGAAGCTCTTTCCAAGAGTAACACACACATACATTCTACTATATTCTTCTATTCATGGAGGTGGAGATCACCAAAATGGGGGTTTGACTAAGGAAAAACCCTATATAGCCACCCCAAAACCCCTCTTTTTTAGATATTTGCAGGTGTTGTTTTGGGAGTTACAGGTTCAAAAACAGTAGATCAGAGTGCAGATTCGGATACCCTTTTCGGAAAACTTTCAAGATTTGAAAATAAATTTCCTATCGGAGATTTTTTAGGTCAATTTTGCTGTAGGTCAGAATATGAAATTCTAGTCAATGGTGACATTAACTTGAGGGTGCAAATTCGAACTGTGTTAGAACAGAAAAATATTTCTGGGTTTTGTTCGTTTCTGTGTTTCTATTCCAGATTTAGTCTTAGATTTTCCAGAAACTCAACACAGGCTTCAGAAAAATGGTATTTTTAGATCTTCTATGATGTGAGGTAGGTATTTTACTCCATTAATCTTTTCTTTAATTTCCAAATATATATCCCTTATCAATTACAAATTAAATATAAATGGTTGAATATGCTATAGGTCTCTTTTATATACAAATCTCTACTGTACAAACTCTATTTAGGAGACCATCCATAATTTATCTATTACATTTTGGTGAACCCGCAATAGACAACTCTTTCTCTTTGGTGTTAGATTTACATTTCATATTAGATCTTACAGGCATATAGAGGTAGGTTTTCTTTTATGCTCTTGCATTTATATTCCAAAAATACATAAAAATTATAAAATTTCTTTAAAAAACACAAAAACATTTACATGCTTGTAATTTTATTGTGTGTTCAACATGTATGACTCTTCTTTTGAATACTTTGATGAGGATTTTATTGTACAAGAGAATAGATCCCTTAATGAGGTACATGAAAGTGAGAATGAAAATGGTTCGAATGGGATCTCCATAGATCCTATTCCTATTTCATCCTCCTCCACAATTTCTCCAATTGACCTTTACCATAGGGTGTGTGCATGGTTACCTTCATGTTCCACTATTTGCAACATTGAGGCATCTAGAATTGATGCAGGAGCATCCTGGGTGTAAGGGAAATCTTGCATCACCCAAAAATATGTGTTTTTCTATTCAATAAGGGCTATTTTGTACAAAGCTGCTATTTTTGGAAACTTGTTATTTTTAGTAAGTTGGCCATTTGAACTCAGAATGCTCTAATTTTCCAGGTGAAGGTTCATCTTAGTCATATAAGAATGCCGGTTGAATTTCATTGCCAGATCATCTATATTGGCAAAGTTATTAAGGATTTACTGTTGAGATTTTAGGGTGTGAAACCTTTGAGCTCAATTTTCAAGACCTTAGAAGCTCCGGATCGAGGTCGAACCCCCCACTTATTGGCGCTTTGCATGTAAGCCACTATAGATCCCGATCTCCCCTTTCCAAAAAGTGGTTATTATAGCCAATCAGAGCTACGGTTCAAAAGTTATGGCTTCCGGAAGTTGGGCTACCTAATCTCATGTTTTGTAAATATTTTAAAGTTGACCCTTTTGTAATAAAAGTGAAAAATAATTAAATGCTAAGGTTAGTCAGCCTTAATGGCTAGATTTCTAGAACCTTCTCGGGCGGTGGAAAATTGTCTATTTAAGGAAGGCCCGTAGTATTTTCTAGGGCAGTTCGGGGTGGTTATTTGAGGCTTTGTCCTACAAATTATTGTAAGGGATGCCCATGTGGCTTTTGATATTGTAATTCTGAAGTTTGTAATTCCACATTTGTGGAGCCAATAAGAAGCCAATTTTCTGTTCTTGCAAATTTTTGTTGTTTCTCTTTGTTTCTATTGTGTACTTGTGGTATTAAGGGGAGTCCCCTTCATCAAGTGGTATCAGAGCTAGAAGTTCCTGAGTGTGTAGACAGATCATCGACTATGAGGCAATTTGCACCAGGACCGTGGTTACAGTTTCAGCGATAAGTACAAAAATTCTTCCATGAAGGGAGCGTGGTGGAAGAGCCAGAGGTGTGCCACCTGAGGTTAGAGCCCTCCAGAGACAAGTACAAGCATTGCAGGAAGAGATTCACAGAGACATGAATCTTGCCGTAAGAGAGGAAAGTGAGGATGAAGCTAAAGTAGAAGAAGATTTTGATCAGGAAGGCAAAATTCTGAACCAAGAAGAGGAAAGGCTTTTTCGGGCCATTTCCAAGATCGGGAAAAGACATAAGCTTGATGTTCCCACATTTTTGGGAAATCTTAACCCATAAGAGTTGATCGATTGGATCAATGAAATAGAAGAATATTTTGAGTATAAAAATATTGAGGATCCTAATAGGGTCAAATTTGCAAAGGCCCAACTAAAGGGTCATGCGAAGATCTGGTGGCAGGAGATTTAGTTGGAGCAAAATAGAAGAGGAAAGGAGAAAATCACAAGATGGGATTGCATAGTGGATAAATTGAAGCGACAGTTCATTCCTGTTGATTATGAGCTCGATCTACTAAAGAAAATGCAAGGTTTGAAGCAAGCAAGGAAATCTATCCAGGAGTATACGGAGGAGTTCTATCGAATCCTCATCAGAACAGGCCATGCGGAAGCTGACAAGGAGAAAGTTGCCCGTTACCTTAATGGGTTGAGGCCGAGCATTTAGGAGGAGTTGAACCTAATCTAAATGAATAGTATTGAAGAGGCCTACCATTTTTCCCTAAAAGTAGAGGAAAAGTTGAACAAAAAGTTTGAAAGTAGGCAAAGTGGAAGAGGTCGTGGTGGAAGATCTGGTGGACGATCTTATGGAGGCCGAAATGAAGATCAAAAAAAGAAGGATGAGGCCAATAGTAGTCAAGGTCAGAGGGGAAATAATTTCAATCAAAATAATAGAGATCAAAGAGGAAGAGGACGAGGACAAGGATCGGGAAGAGGAGGCTTTCGTGGAACATGTTTTCACTGTGGAGAAGAATGTCATAGGGCATATGAATGTCCTCAATGCCAAGGAAGGTTAGATAGGAGAAATTACAGCTAGGCTAGAGTCGCACATGTGGATGAAGATGCAAAATCATCTCATTTTGAAGATGCTGAAGGAGGAGAAGTCCTAGTTAATAGAAGAGTCCTGTTGAGTGGTGAAAATAAACCTGAGCAAAGGAGGAGCTTGTTTTGCACTAGGTGTAAGTGTGAGAATAAGTGTTGTGATGTGATTATTGATAGCGGAAGTACTGACAATCTGGTGTCAGAAGAGATGGTCACAAAGTTAAAGCTCAAGAGGCAGAAACACCCACATCCATACCGGATCGCCTGGGTGCAGGATGACCACAAGGTCATGGTTAATGAATAGTGCCTAGTAAAGTTTAAGATTAAAAGGTACTATGATGAGGTACTATGTGATATCATACCTATGGAAGCTTGCCATATGTTGCTGGGAAGGCCATGGCAGTTTGATAGGAATGCTATACATGATGGTCGTGCAAATACATATTCCCTGACAAAGGATGGAGTGCGACATAAGCTAAAACCATTGAACAATACAGAAGAAAAGGTATGTAGTAATGCAAGAATAACTTTTGTTTATGGAATAAAATTCCTAGAGGGTATGAAGCATGAGCATATGTGTTTTGCTTTAATTCCAAAAGCTAGTAAGGAGGAAGTAGAAGATGTCCCTATAGAAGTTGT
This sequence comes from Thuja plicata, assembly GCA_018584345.1. Taxonomy (NCBI): domain Eukaryota; kingdom Viridiplantae; phylum Streptophyta; class Pinopsida; order Cupressales; family Cupressaceae; genus Thuja; species Thuja plicata. The sequence goes on from MU223593.1 coordinate 2,503,762, forward strand.
AGATATGTTGAATGAGTTTCAGGATATTGTATCCAATAATGTACCTGATGAACTACCACCAGTAAGGAAGATCAATCATCAGATGGACTTGATCCCAGGAGCCAATTTGCCAAACAAGGCAGCACATAGAATGACACCAGCAGAAAGTGAAGAATTGAACAGACAAGTGCAAGAGTTATTGCAGAAGGGTTTGATTCATGAGAGCTTGAGTACATATGTTGTACTAGCAGTATTAGCTCCAAAGAAGAATGGAGAATGGAGGATGTGCACAAACTCTAGGGCTATCAACAAGATCACAATCAAGTACAGATTTTCATTGCCGCAGATGGATGATATTATGAACTATTTGAGTGGAGCTGTGTACTTCTCAAAGATAGATATGAAGAGTGGATATCACCAGATTTAGATCAGAGAAGGAGATTAATGGAATACTACCTTCAAAACAAAGGAGGGACTTTTTGAGTGGTTGGTCATGCCCTTTGGGCTAACCAATGCACCAAGCACTTTCATGCGACTCATGAATGAGGTCTTGAAAGAATTTCTGGGTAAGTTTGTCATTGTTTACCTAGATGATATTATGATCTTTAGTAATACATTGGAGGAGCATTTAATGCATATTCGTAGGGTTTTGGAGGATTTGAGGGCAGAAAAGTTGTTGATTAATTTTAAGAAGTGTAGTTTTGTGAAGGAGTTAGTGTATTTGGGATTTGTAGTTTCAGTAGAAGGACTAAAAATGGAACCAGAGAAAGTGAAGGCTATCCTAGAATGGTCTACTCCAAGGAGTGCTACTAAGGTAAGATCATTTCATGGTTTGGCTAGCTTTTACATAAATTTTATCAGAAGTTTTAGCAGTATTTGTGGTCCCTTGACTGAAACAATGAGAGGGGATAGGAAAGAGTTTAAGTGGACTAAAGGGGCTGAGAATAGTTTTGAATTGTTAAAACAAAAAGTTACAGAACAACCTATTTTAGCACTTCCTAATTTTAATAAGGTGTTTCAAGTAGACTGTGATGCTAGTGGTACTGGAATAGGAGTTGTTTTGAGCCAAGAAGGTAAACCTGTTGCATATTTCAGTGAGAAGTTAAATGATGCCAAGAGAAAATATTCTATTTATGATCAGGAATTTTATGCTATAATTCAGGCATTGAAGAAGTGGAGACACTATCTGATTCCTAAGGAGTTTGTTTTGTATACTAACCATCAAGCTTTGCAATATTTGAATATTCAAGGAAAGTTGAATCAAAGACATTTTAAATGGGTCAAATTTTTGTAGAGTTATACATTTGTTTTGAAACACGGGAGTGGAAAGTCTAACAGAGTTGCAGATGCTCTTAGCAAAAGACAACTTTTGCTAACAGAGATGCAGATTAAGGTGGTTGGGTTCAAGGAACTCAAGATTTTATATCTAGAGGATCTTGATTTTGGTGAAGCTTGGAAAGCTTGTACAAAACCTGTTAATCTAGACAGAACGAAGTGGCTGGATTTCATCATTCAGGATGGAATGTTATTCAGAGGGAGCCAATTGTGCATTCCACAAAGTTCTATGAGGGAGAATCTCATCAAGGAGAAGCATAGAAAAGGATTGGATGGACATTTTGGTCAAGATAAAACCCTTGCTCTGGTTAGCAAGAATTATTATTGGCCACAGTTGCAGCAATATGTCAAGAAGTTTATAGAGAGTTGTAGAGTATGTCAAATGGAAAAAGGAGAAAAGCAGAATACAAGATTGTATCAGCCATTACCTGTACCAGAGAAGCCTTGGGAGGATATCATTATGGACTTTGTTCTTGGTTTACCAAGGACTCAGCAGGGACATGATTCAATTTTTGTGGTGGTTGACAGGTTTTCAAAGATGGCACATTTCATTCCATGTAAGAAGACAAATGATGCTATTCATGTGGCTGAATTGTTTTTCAAAGAAATGGTGAGACTACATGGTCTGCCAAAGAGTATAGTTTTAGATCGAGACACTAAGTTTGTTGGATATTTATGGTGCACATTGTGGAAGAAGTTGAAGACAAACTTGAAGTTCAGCTCATCACATCATCCACAGACGGATGGACAGACAGAGGTGGTGAATAGGAGTTTGGGAAATTTGCTGAGATGTTTGGTTGGAGATAAGCCAATAGGATGGGATTTGATTCTACCACAAGCAAAATTTTCTTACAATAATTCTATCAATAGGAGCACTGGTAAATCACCATTCCAGATTGTATTTGGAAGTAGTCCCAGAAATGCTTTAGAGTTGAGGAAGATAGACAAAGGAGAGATAAGTAGTGCTACAGCTGAGGATTTTGTAGAACATTTGAAGAACATCCACAAGGAGGTGAGGAAGCACATTACCAAGATGAATGCACAGTATAAAGCTAAGGCAGATGAGAGGAGGCATAAAGAATTTCAGGTTGGGGAAGTCATTGTTCATTTGTGGAAGGAGTGATTTCCAGTTGGTACATATAACAAGTTGAAAATGAAGAAGTTTGGGCCATGTAAGATACTGAAGAAGCACGATTCAGGAAATGCTTATGAGGTAGAATTGCCTACTGAGTTGAATATTTCACTAGTATTTAACATTGTAGATTTGACAGAGTACCATGAAGGGGGTGTTGAAGGTGAGGTCACAGAAGCACAATGGATTATTCTAGCTACTACTTTAGCTACCAAGGAGATTGAAGATATACTAGATAGTCATGTTGGCAGAAGCACAAGGAATAGGACATATGAAGAATATCTGGTCAAATAGAGAGGACGACCTGTAGAAGATTCATCATGGCTGATAAAGGAGGAGGTTGACCATCTTGGTTTTCCTCTGCACACCTGAGACATGACAGGGTCACTTCTCAAATTACCCTGAGTGTCTGATGCAGGAGCATCCTAGGTGTAAGGGCAATCTTGCATCACCCAAAAATATGTGTTTTTCTATTCAATAAGGGCTATTTTGTACAAAGCTGCTATTTTTGGAAACTTTCTATTTTTAGTAAGTTGGCCGTTTGAACTTAGAATGTTCTAATTTTCCAAGTGAAGGTTCATCTTAGTCATATAAGAATTCCAGTTGAATTTCATTGCCAGATCATCTATATTGGCAAAGTTATTAAGGATTTACTATTGAGATTTTAGGGTGTGAAACCTTTGAGCTCAATTTTCAGGACCTTAGAGGCTCCAGATCGAGGTCAAACCCCTAGTTGATTAGCGCTTTTCATGTTAGCCACTGTAGATCGCGATCTCCCCTTTCTGAAAAGTGTTTATAATAGCCAATCGGAGCTACGTTTCAAAAGTTATGGCTTCTGGAAGTTGGGCTACCTAATCTCATATTTTGTAAATATTTTAAAGCCGACCCTTTTGTAATAAAAGTGAAAAATAATTAAATGCTAAGGTTAGTTGGCCTTAATGGCTATATTTCTGGAACCTTCTCAGGCGGTGAAAAATTGTCTATTTAAGGAAGGCCCATAGTGTTTTCTAGGGCAGTTCAGGGTGGTTACTTGAGGCTTTGTCCTACAGATTATTGTAAGGGATGCCCATGTGGCTTTTGATTTTGTAATTCTGAAGTTTGTAATTCCACATTTGTGGAGCCAATAAGAAGCCAATTTTCTATTCTTGCAAATTTCTGTTGTTTCTCTTTGTTTCTGTTGTGTACTTGTGGTATTAAGGGGAGTCCCCTTCATCAAGAATGTTATTCCCTAAACCTTTGATGATGGTAAAAGGATGTCCTCGAATAACTATTAAGGGTAAGCCTAAAGATCCTTTGGATTTCTTTGATAATGTGGATTTCATTTCACATGCTTATCGCACATGGAATAATCCTCAACCTATAGTCCCTTTACCTCCTTCTCAACACGTACTTCCTCAAGTACATAGGTTACCTTCTTCCTATAAGGAGTATGACTTAGTTGAGAAATTATGTGCTACTCCAGCTAAGATATCTTTATGGGAATTACTTCAGACTTCTCCTACAAATCATGAGGCATTACAAAAATCTTTTTCTACTCTTCCAGCTTCGCCTCTTAATCAAGAGAATATTAATTCATTTTTGGAGTACATGCATACTATGCCTTCTGTACCTCCTATTGTGTTCACTGATGATGATTTACCTTCTATTGAGGTGTAGAATCATGCTCTTATGGTTGTTTCTATTAATCAGAGTATCATTCGTAGAACATTAATTGACAATGGATCTGGGCTTAATATTTGTAGCATGGATATGCTTAAGGCTATTAAGGCTGATCTTACAACCATTCAACCAGATAATATCCCTATTCATGGATTTGATAACATTGCAAAGAAAACTTTGGGTATTATTACACTACCTATTTAAGTTGGTCCAGTTATTCTTAACACACATATTCATGTTATGGCTAGACCTCTCAATTATAACCTTTTGTTAGGAAGACCTTGGTTACATACTATGCATGTGATTCCTTCTACTCTTCATCCTAATGTTAGGTTCATTTATAACAATATGATGTATACACTACATGTGGATGATGCACTGAATCCTTTCTTAAATGTGAAATATGCAAGGTTTTTGAACCTATACAACCAAGTAAGGATCCTGAGCAACCACCTGAAATTAAACAAATTGAAGCTCCATCCACTTCTTTGATTGAAGATGATTGGGGAACATTGGATTTTAATCCTTCTATTATAGGATAATACAAAGTTTCTAACTTAGAGTTTATGAAAGAACAAAGTGGGTTTGAAAAACAAGTTTTTATTCCTTCTCCACTTTCTAGGGAATTAAAAAGTAACTTTGTTGCTGCTTCACTTACAGAAACAATTGAGACAATAAAACTAGATTGCTATGACATTGTCACATATGCCTCTCCTTTAACTCAATCTGATATGGCTGATAGATATGGTTCTGGTTATCATTTACTTAGGAAATCAGGATTCAATGGGAAAGGATGTGGTAAATATGAACAAGGTATACAAGTGTCGTTGGACAATGAATTTTATGATTATACTTATGGGATAGGATTTAGTCCTTATAAACAACCATTGGCTTTTCCTCTTAATGTCAAACATATCTACAGTGGACATTTAAAATTTGTTAATCTGCTTCTCCTTGACATGGATCAAAAACCTAGTTTGGATATTTTTCCTGAGGATGAAGCCCTAGCTGATTTTTTAGGGGCTTATCAAGATCTACCTACGTTTCATCATAAAAGGAGAAAGCCTTATTTTCTAAATAATGAAGCCTATTTTGGAGAACATGATGAAAAAGATATATCTCCTTTGCCAATGGACTCTCCCATGCAAAGTAATTTATTAATAACTGAGACTACAGAAGTTCAAATGGATGAGAACGACTCTGAAAAAACAATCAAAGTAGGGAAATGTTTGAGCCAAGATGAGCATGATCAATTGGTTTCCCTCTTACTTGAATATAAGGATATATTTTCTTGGACATATTTAGATATGTCGGGTATAGATCCTAAGATTTTTACTCACAATATTGTTCTCAAACCTAATGTCAAACCTGTAAAACAAAAAATCTGAAAGATGAATCCAGGCATTGCCTTGTTAGTTAAAGCCAAAATTGAAAAATTATTAGGTGTTGGGTTCATCCGTTCTATTGATTACTCTAAATGGATTTCTAATATTGTGGTCATTTCTAAAGGAGAGAATAAGATAAGGATGTGCACTAATTTTTGAGATTTAAATAAGGCATCCTTAAAAGATGATTTCCCCCTACCCAATATTGATATGATTGTGGATTCGACAGCAGGTCATGCTTTATTATCTTTTATGGATGGGTTTTCAGGTTATAATCAAATCTTTATTCCTATTGAATACCAACTAAAGACTATGTTTATAACACCTTGGGGCACATTTTGTTGGGTCATGATGCCTTTTGGATTAAGAAATGTGGGCGCAACTTATCAACGTGCTATGACCTTGATTTTTCATGATTATATCCATAATATTCTAGAAGATTATGTAGATGACATCTTGGAGAAATCTATACAAAGAGAGGACCATGTGTTTATTTTAAGGCAAATATTTGAAATAATTAGGAGTTATAATATGAGATTAAATCCTAAGAAATGTGCTTTTGGAGTTGATTCTAGTAAATTATTAGGATTTATAATCTCTAAGCGAGGCATAGAGGTCGATACTGAAAAGATTGATGCTATTGTTAACATCCCTCCTCCTAAGAATATTTCTCAATTACGTAGTTTACAAGGAAAAATACAAGCTATTCAGTGCTTTGTTTCTAACTTAGCCGATAAAACTATTCCTTTCACCTCCTTGCTTAGAAAAGATACCACTTTTTCTTGGAACCAGGAATGCAAACAATCCTTTGAGAAATTTAAGGAGTATCTTGCTAATCCTCCTATTTTTAAACCTACTCAATTTAATAAACCCTTCTATCTATATACTTCTGCTACTTCCCATGCTATGAGTTCATTGTTGGCTCAACATGATAGCGAAAGTAAGGAAAGACCGGTATACTACATTAGTCAGACTTTACTTGATTATGAAACAAGATATACCAATTTAGAAAGACAATGCTTGGCTTTAGTTAACTCTTGACAAAAACTCGGGCATTATCTATTGAATGTTGAGGTTAATGTGATTGTTTAATTTGATCCTCTAAAACACCTTTTCTCAAAAACTGATCTCTATATTTGTCAAGCTAAGTGGGTGATGTTACTTACGGAATTCGATCTTAATTTCATTCTTCAAAAGTCAATTAAAGGACAAGATTTAACTGATTATTTAGCTGAAGCTCCTTGTCCTCATTCTAATATGAGCATCACCTCAATAGAATTTCCTGATGAGAATATTTTATCTATTAAGCAAGAAGGTGTTTGGGAATTATATTTTGATGGTTCTAGATGTAAGACAAGTTCTAGTGTAGGCATTATCTTGGTTCCTCCTACAAAGAAACCAATCCATATGTCATATAAATTTACCTTTCCTTGTACTAACAATATTGCAAAATATGAAGCTCTTGTAGCTGGCTTACAGGAAGCTTCATCCCTTCATATTAAAAACTTGGAAATATATGGGGATTCGCAATTGATTGTTGAACAAATCAAAGGGGGTTATCAGACTAATAATGATAAAATGACACAATATAAAGAATTGGCTCTTGATATTCTTTCACAATTTTCTTCTTATATGATTCAGACCTTACCTAGGAAAGATAATCGACATGCAGATGCCATGGCAAGCACAACTTCCTTGGTTTGCCTCAAAAATAATGCTTAAGACTTTCAATTTACTATACATACTCTTAAACACCCTACAATTTCTAATAAGGTTATTGTTGATTGTTTTAACTTGCATTTGGATGAATGGTATTCGCATATCTTTCATTTTTTGAAAGATAATACATTTCCTGAATCGGCAACAAGGAACATGTGTAATTGTATTAGGAAGCTTGTAGCACGTTATATCATTTTGGGTGATACGCTTTAAAAATGTTCTTATAATGGTTTTCTATTAAGATGTCTTGGTAGAACCGAAGTTCAAATAGCTTTAGCAGAAGCTCATTCTGGTTCTTGTGGGGGACATTTTGGTAGGAAATCTTTAGTTAATAAACTTCTTAGAATGGGATATTATTGGCAAACAATGGAACAAGATTCCTTTACATTTGTTAAGAAGTGTCCTTAGTGTCAGCAACATGGTAATTTAATTCATGATCCTCCTCGTGAGCTTCATAATCAAGTTGCTCTGTAGCCTTTTAGTATTCGCGGTTTTGATCTTATTGGAAAAATCTCACCAGCTTCTTCTCAAGGACATACATACATCCTCACAGCTATAGATTACTTTACAAAGTGGGTAGAGGCTATTCCTCTCTGTTCTACTACGGTAGATGTTATTTGTGATTTTATTATTAATAATATTATAGCATGATAAAGAAGTCACAAAATTCTTGGAGAAATATCGTATTCAACATATATTTTCTACTCCCTACTATCCTCAATCTAATGGTCAAGCTGAAGCATCAAACAAATTTATTGAACAAATCTTAAGGAAAATAGTCGATAAGCATGCGAAAGACTGGCTTACCCAACTTACTTATGCTTTATGGGCTTATAGGACTAGTGTTCGTACTGCCACGGGTACTTCTCCTTATAATCTTGTTTATGGTACAGATGCTATTATGCCATTAGAATTAGAAATACCTTCTTTACGTATTTCATTCCATGGGATAATTGACAAAGATACTTTCCAGGAATAATGATTACAAGAATTAGAAATGCAGGATGAACAACGAATAAATGCTTTGGAGCATATTAAGGCTTACCATAAATCACTTCAAAAATAGTATAATCATAAGGTGATTAAAAGATCATTTTTGGTAGGTGATTTAGTCTTATAAGAAAATCAAAGGAATGTGAATGCTTTACCTAGTGAAAAAGGGAAATTTAGCCCTAATTAGCTTGGACCTTTTGTGGTAATTGAGGATTTTACTTCAGGTGCTTATAAGATTGTTGATATGAATGGTGTTCCCCTTAAGGAACCTATTAATATTATGCATCTCAAACGTTATTATCCCTAACACATCAATTTTTCTTTGTGTATTAATGTATTCCCTATAGAATGGTTATGTTTGTTTTGTAGGTTATGTGATTTGAATACATTCATACATAAATTCATTCTTTCTTTATGTTAAGTTTTTGTGTATTGATTATATGAACAAGTAATCAATCATAGAACTAACTGGGCAAGCAAAATTTTTCATATATATATAAACTTCCATGAGTTTGGTACATATACGGCACATGTGCCATGTCTATAAATCTCTATCTCTATACTTTGTGGGTCAGTGGCTCCCAGCTCTCTCTGCTCTATGGTGTGAGGTTGAATATCATGGTACGGTAGTCTGTATATGACTCCTCGATATGCTCATCTCATAGTTATGCTCATGTGCTCTCTGTAGGTCAGCCATCAATTTCTCTTCTCTTTCTTTGCATAACCTCAGCTCTCACTGGACACATGCAAAAATATTTGCATGTCTATTGGGATCCCTCTGTCCAATAAGGGACTCTCACTCACTATATGGTATTCTCTAGGATATGCATGTATCCTTCAGAACCTCAGACACAAATCTCCTCCACTCCATTATGCTAGCCGTAGAATTCAAAACATATTTATCTTTTAGTACTTCTTCTAGAAAAACATTTACTTGAAATATTCTAATCAAATTACATGTACCATACCTAGATCTCCCTCCTGGGTGTCACCAAAGGATCTATATGGTGGAGGCATGGAGTGACTACCCTCTCCTTGCTCGCTATGTATCATTCTAGGTGGTGGTTTCTCTGTATGTACATGAGGAGGTCATCGTGATCTCAATGGTACAGCATGGATCTCCTGATCATTTTCACCTGTACTACCACCTAGGGGTATATCCTCTGCTCTCTCATATGCTCCCTCATCTTCTCTCTCTTCTAATCTCTCTTCTTCTCTCTCCTCTGCCCTCTCCTCCTCCATGGGATCTCCCTTAGGGATGGGCTCCTCCTCATCTCTATGATCCTCCTACTCCTCCTCTGATAGGTCACCACCTTGGTGCGTCCTCTCTGAAAGACCTGGATCACCTGTAGGATAGTCATTAAGGAAGATGGGGTGGGTCCCCTGTAAACTCCAATATCTAATATAATCTCTACTAACACCTGAATGGGATACATTGGGATCTTCCTCTATATCATTGGTCTCATCTGTCTCGCTATCTACAATATCTGCTATTGTGGGTCTGCATATGGCACTGGGTCTCTAATAGAATCTCATCAGATATGCATACCGAGGTACTGTCTAGAGGACCCCTATGTTAGACCAAACTTTCTCATCACTCTATCATAATAATACAGCATCACTGCATGACTGGTAGGACCCTCTAGCAACTTGCACTGATGGGAGTGTCTCAACTAGTGTCGAGTATCTGGCCATTCTGTCATCCCATAGTATGGTCTCCATATCACATCAATACGTAGTATACGGCCAAAGTGTACCCTCCAGAAAAGGATATCCCTGTACTTCCAGACATCTCCTCATGGGTATGCAAAATCTCTTGGTGTGCTTACATCTACCATCACTGGAACACCCTGTGGTCACATACATGTGTAGTGCTCAAACATCCAAACCTGTAGCAAGGTGCACACTGTAAGACTCTCCCGCTGAAATCTCACTAACTGACTCAACTCATGGTAAAGATGGGCTAGCATGTTGTGGCCCCATGAGAAAAAAATCATGTCACTCTCCATCCTATGTACGAGATGGGTGAATGGTGCTAAGAAAACTATACCCTTTGTGTTGGGTATTACAACCAAAGAGAGTATACATAGCATCACTCTCTGTACCAAGGGTGTCGGACCTACTAGTATGACTGATAAAGTGATCTGATCTGATCGGGTCCTCATCTATGGTACTTGTCCCAAATAATACTCCCCATCTAAAAACACCTCAGGAGGAGCCCGCTACACTCTCATTCTAATAGAATCACCTCAGACTAGAAGTCATAGGATCCTATATACATCCTCTAGTGTGATCGTGATCTCTCCTAATGGAAGATGGAAGGAACAAGTGTCCTCATCCCACCTCTCTATCATGGCTGATATCATGGATTGATGGAAATTCATCTATGGTAGGACTACTACCCAGTACAATCCCACATCTCTCAATATTTTTATCTCATCCTACTGTAATTCGAACAAGTTCTCTTTGACAGTCAGTAAAAGCCCTCCAAAGGGGTGCTCTCGGAGACGGACAAGATCCTGTCAGCATGAATAGTATCATATCAGTAATCTATCATCCAATAACTACAATACTCACTTGACCTAGTCAAGGTCAACCTTTTTGGGTCAAAGTAAACCTTTTTGGGTCAAGGTTGACCTTTCTAGGTAAGGGTACACCTTTTTGGGTCAGGGTCAACCTCATCCCTAGAAAGGATGGAACCTTCCCAGTTATGGTCGACCTTAAAGGGTCAAGGTCAACATAACTGGGTCAGGGTTGACCTTTTTGGGTCAAGGTCAACCTTCCTTATAAAAATAGGAATTTCTCAATCACAAACACCAAAACAAGGAACCTACCTCAGGCAGTGGTTGTCCACTGGTCAGACACTCTCTCAAGACCTCCATGCAACTCGCTTGAAGTTATTCTCTCTTGGGCATCTTGATCCTTGTTTCCAAGCTCTACAAATGGTAAGAATGAGAAGGTGAGTGTTTCTTCATCTTATTTATAGTTTCAAATTAGGGTTTTATTAGGGTTTCATTTGAATTTACCTAGGTCAAATTTGAATTTCCCTTTACATGCATTTAGATAGACATTCACTCTTTTCATCATAACTTGAGTTTGGTAGCTCCATTTTCAGCGTCATCAATGGTGTTGGAATCATGATTCAGATACCTAACCTCTTGAATCTATTTAGGAATATTTTTAATCCTCCTAAACATTTTAGTAAAGGACTTTTCAATAAACTGCATATCCAGTGTGTAGATCTAACTTTATCACCTTGTTTCACCTTTCAGAATTAGTAAGCCGAAACACGTGGGCATAAGGGGATTTATGCACTTCTAAAAATCATATTAGTAAGAATTAGGTTCTCTATGGATTTTGATTTGTGTGTTGCAGGTTGTGGACACTAACGGTTTCTTGCAGGATCTCCACATTGAGGACTTGGCTATATCCTTTTTTTACTTTAAAATGTTTTCTTACTTTAGCTTGCATATTCATGTAGTGTCATACCTAAGCTAAAGTGGGGGCTAAATGTATCATCTTAAAATGGAAGCACTTCCATTTTGGTAGTTTTAGCACCCTCATTTAGTATATTTTCATATTAGATTTGCATTTAGGATGCATATGCACTTGCTTCTGCATTTCTAGGTGAAATTAGGGTTAGGATCCTTTGGGTCCTCCTTAATATCCCTTTCTATGACTCCATTTTTAGGTATAACCTATGTATTTTCTCTCCTAAATCTTCATCATACCCACTCTTTGGCCGTTGTGCCTTTATCCGGCATTCTGGTGTGTTTTCTCACCTTCCTGGGTCCCTGGTTGACCTGGGAATCCTGCAAATTTCCCAAGGAGACCAGCCTGAAGCCTCAGGTCTGGGTTGAGGTTGATTCTAACCTAGGTTATAATTGAGGTTGACCTTGACCTAGGTCAATGTGGAGGTCATCCTTAAACTAGTTCAAGGTTAAATTTGACCTTGACCTCTGTCAGGAGGTGGTCCCCGCTTTCAAATCTGGAGCTTATCGAGGTTCTAAAACTTAAAATAGGTCCCCGAGTCTGGATGCAGAAGTGTTTTCTCTAATATTCAGATTAATACATCCCCTACTTGGTTAGTGATTTTAATTGGACCATAATTCAAGTTGAAATTTGAATTTGGGTTCCTTGCATTGCCCTAGGAGGTCTATATTGAGATCTCTATATAAACACTCTCTTTTGCCTTCATTTCTACATGAGAGAAAATCGTAAGATGATATGATGCAATTATGATTATGCCATGATGATAATGCAAGAAATAAATAGGATGATATAGAAGGAAAAGATATGATGATGCATTGATACATACAAGCATTTTTGTGGACAAGCCATTGTGGATCTTCTTTGGAGCAAGAGAGAGTTCCTTCCTTCCTTCTTCTTGGATCCACCATTTTCAAAATTCAAGCATTCAAAGGATAATATCATGGGGTAGAAACTATGGATTGTGATTTTGGTAGGAATAATTTATCCTTTGGGGCTTGGTATGCTTTCTTTATCATATTCAAATCTATGCATTGCTTTCTCATTTTCAATTCATGTTAGGGTTTTAATCTAGAGGATTAGATCTTGACATTACACATTCAAAGCTCTTTCCAAGAGAGACACACACACACATAAATTCTACTATATTTGGCTATTCATGGAGGTGGAGATCACCAAAATGGGGGTTTGACTAAGGCAAAACCCTATATAGCCACCCCAAAACCCCTCTTTTTTCAGATGTTTGCAGATGTTGTTTCAGGAGTTACAAGTTAAAAAATAGTAGATCAAAGCGCAGATTTGGATACCCTTTTTAGAAAACTTTCAAGATCCAAAAATAGATTTCCTGTCAGAGACTTTTTAGGTTGATTCTTCCCTAGGTCAGAATTGGAAATTTTGGGTCAATGGTTACATTGACTTGAGGGTGCAAATCGAAACTATGTCAGAATGGAAAAATATTTCTGGGTTTTGTTCGTTTCTACATTTCTATTCCAAATCCGGACTTAGATTTTCCTAAAACTCAAGACAGGATTCAGAAAAATGGTATTTTCATATCTGCTATGATGTGAGGTAGGTATTTTACTCCATTAATCTTTACTTTCATTTCCAAATCTATATCCCTTGTCAATTACAAATTAAATGTAAATGGTTGAATATGGCATAGGTCTCTTTTATATAAAAATATCTATTGTACAAACTTTATTTAGGAGACAATCCATAATTTATCTATTACACTAACTTTAGAGATAAGTGTTGTTCTACATACCTTTCATCTTCATATGAATCATCTTTCAATGCTACAAACATTGTCTCAATATCTTCATCATTGTCAGAGTTACTGTCATTAACTTTATCTTCAGAAATGTAACAATTTTTCTCACCTTTATCTTTGTAATCTCAGTTATCTCTTCTGTCATACTGTCAGTTTCTTCTGAAGTCTCGGTCATCCTTTCTATCATTAGATCTATCATTTCTATCATCATTCTTTTTGTTAGGGCATCTTGCAGAAAAATGGCCAATCTATTTACAGTTAAAGCATATCAAAGGTAGTTTACCTTTATATC
>MU223593.1:2527120-2546982 GCA_018584345.1 Thuja plicata
ATTAATAATTAATAAAAGAATTAATTATTAATGTACCTAAGAGAAAGCTTAAGCACTAAAGAGTAATAACTTAATTAATTAAATCAACATGATTTAATTAATAAGCAAACTAATGATTACTCTAACAACAAGGAGGAACTTATTTAAGACAGATATTTTTTTATCAAGGGATGTCTTGAGGAATATGATGATTAGGAAACAATGAATATTGGTAATCTCTTATTAGATCTAGAAGAAAGGGAACTAAAGGATCAGGAAATACTTGGGATTACATCTACTCAACCTAGTCTGCAAGTCCCTGATTGCGCCAAATATAACAAGAAATGAAGAAGGAAATCTAGATAGGAATTACGATTGATGGATGACTGTGTTGTTGGCCAAGATAAACTGGCAGCTATTTTCAATGCAGGGAAGGGGAAGTTCCTTCCCAACTCACCATGAATATCCTAACATGAAATGTTAGGGGCTTAAATGTCCCTAACAAGCAGCGAATTTTAAAAATTTGTATTTCTCATACTAAAGCAAAAATAATTATGCTACAGGAAACCAAATTGGACAATCAGGAAATAACTAATTTAAAAAAGAAACTAGGTTTTCGAGAGTTTTTTGAGTGCTTCAGCTAGGGGAGCCTCAGTCGGATTAGGATTCATTTGGGATCCTAGGAGGGTGTCTCTTACTAAATTACAGGATCATGTTAATGGGAGTTGTGGACTTGTTAAATGCATCTAGACATTGCTTAGTTTTAGGATCTTTAATGTATATGGCCCTATTCCCAATCTAGAAAAGGAAAGAGTGTGGAAAGAAATTGAGAGTAAATTGGAAGTATGTAAAGGATAGATTTCCATCATAGGAGGGGATTTTAATACTATTACTAAGGCCTCATAGAAATGGGGTGGTCTCCAGAAACTCCCTCGTGCTATTGAGGACTTTAATAATTGGATAAATAGAAATGGACTCATTAAGGTCTTAACACCTAAGGATGGTTTCACAAGGAATAACAAGAGGAAGGGATTCATCTTTATTGCTGAAAAACTTGATAGATTTTAATCAATGGAAACTTGACAGACTTACCATTCCCTTTGTCTGCAGATGTGAAGCCCATTTCAGGATTGTATCACTACCCTGTAATATTGAATATTATCAAGGAGGTTAAACTGAATAACTGCCCTTTCAAATTTCAACAAATTTGGTTTAAGAGGGAGGATTTTCTAGAAATGATTAAATAATGGTGGAAGGAAATTGAGGTATCATAATCCAAATTATATCAAGTAGTAAACAAGTTGAGAATAATCAAGAAGAGATTGAAAGTTTGGAACGCAGAGCATTTCAGGAATATTTTTGAAAACAAGAGACCTTTGGAAGGGAAACTAGAAAATTTAAATGAGGAAGTGATGGCTAAAGGTATGGATATTTACCTTTATGAAGAAGAAAATCATTTAATGAAGGAATATGAAGAGGTTTTGGAAAGTGAAGAAATTGTTTGGAGACAAAAATCCAGAGAGACATGGTTGGATGTTGGGGACAGAAATACAAAAATTTTCCACAACAGCACTCAACACGGGAGAATAGTAAACAGAATCACCTCCATCAAACTTATGGGTGGTGGGATAGTTGAAGAACTAGAAGGTATAGCTAATGAGGTGACAAGATATTTTGAGAACATCTTCAGTATGCAAGGTGAAAGGAATTTGGAAGCCCAGGAAAGTATTATAAGTAACATCCCCAATATTATCTCCCTGGAACGTAACATACCTCTTAGGGAAAATTACCATGGATGAAGTGGAGCAAGTCTTATTCAAAATGAACCCGGTCAAATCTCCAGGTCCTCATGGTTTCCCAGCATGTCTTTTTCAAAAATGTTTGGAATTCATAGGTGAAGATGTTTCTGCCGCACTAGATGGGGTTATAAATTTAGGAGAAATTTAAAAGAATTTAATAATACCTTCATTGCCCTCATCCCAAAGAATGAGAAGGTGGAATCCTTTGATGATTTTAGACCTATTGCACTCTATAATACCTTATATAAGCTATTCACCAAAACAATAGCTATTAGGCTTCAAAACTTCCTCCCAAACTTAATTAGTGAAGAATAAACAAGTTTCTTCCCAGGCAGGTCAATATATGATGGGTTAATCATAGCATAGGAAGCCATACATTTAGTTCAAAACAATCAAGAACCTAGTATGCTAATAAAATTAGATATCAAAAAATCCTATGATAGAGTTGACTGGGGTTTTTTGAATAATTCTCTGACCGTCTTCAGGTTTGCTAAATAGTGGGTGAACCTGATCTTTGAATGCATCTCTACCCAAAGCTTTTATATTCCATTGAATGACTCTCCCAAAGGTTTTTTGGGATAAATAGAGGACTAAGACAAGGTGATCTGATATCACTATTTTTATTTATAATAATAGCAGAAGCTTTAGAGAGAGATATCAATAAGTCAAGGCTAGAGGATGGGATTAAAGGAATAAAAATTATGAGTGAGATAGAACCTACAACACATCAGCAGTTTGTGGATGATATTATTGCTTTATGGCCAAATATTTAAGGAGGAAGTGGAAGCATATAAATCTATCCTTGGACAATATGATTTTGCTTCTGGGAAAGAAATTAACCCAGATAAAACTGAAATTTTCTTCTTCAATACTCCTTCTGCAATAGAAAAAGATATATGTCGAATCCTTAACTTCAAATTAGGAAATTTGCCTCGCAAGTATTTAGGACTACCTTAGAAAAATGCATTAGATCAACTAAATTATTGGATAATGTCACAGACAAACTTAAACATAAAATGGTCACATTGAATGGAAAATGGGTATACGTTGCAAGCATAGCGACAAAGGTACAAACAATTATGTCCGCACAACCCATATTTCAAAAGGCCTACATTGATTTAACAAGAAACAAGAGAGAGGAAATCAACAAAATTCTAAGGACTTTCTTCTATAAAGGGATAGTGGACAAGAATAAGATCTATCTTTTTGCTTGGGACAAGGTATGTCAACCTAAAGAGGAGGGGGGAGATAGGATAAAAGATATAATACTACAGGGTAAAGCCTTGGACGCCAAAATTTTTGGAGAATGTATAAAAACCCATATTTAAAATGGGTAAAGATAGTCTCAAAGAAGTATCTAACCAATATTGATCCCATTAATATTTTCAAGGAAAATTTTCCCCCCAAAGGTTCTAGGATATGGAATTTTATGATGGATTATAGATCCACCATCAAGGATAAACTCACTTGGAATCTAGAGAAAGGGGAGAAAGCCCTTTTTTGGAAACTCTTGGAGTGGTAACATGGCCTTGGATTGTAATGAGAATTTAGTGAATGCACGTAGGTGTCTTATGGATAGATTAGGAAAGAGAGTCATTGACTATGTTTCCTTTGTAGATGAAGGAATGGGATGGAAATGGAAGAACTGGAAGGATCTTGGTCTTCCCCTTGCTAATGTTGTCGCTTTGAATAAAATTTGGGAGGAAAAGAAAACAACCTTGAACATTAGAGAGGATATGCTGGTATGGGATGGTAGTAAAAGTGGGGAATATATAGTTAAGGAAGGATATCACCTGCTGAGATCAAGACTTTTCAGAAAAATTGACTCCCCCCCAACAACTTTATGTTGGAATAGAGAATGTCTTCCTAAGGGAGGTTTCTTCTCCTGGCTAGTATGGCATAAGAAGATTCAGACAGCTGAAAATTTTGTGAAGATGGGTTATCATGGCCCTAGTAGATCTCTTTATGTGAGAATGAGGAGGAATCAATAGATCACTTACTCCTCGGGTGTCCATACTCTAATCAATATTGTACATGGATATGTTCACAACTAGGGTGGACATAAGTGCTTTCGAGTACTATAACTGATCTACTAAATTCATGGCCTATCCTTCGGTAGGGGAGTATTTATGGCTCACCATGGGTAGCGACCCCTTCAATCATTTTATGGGAAATCTAGAAAGAACACAATATGAGGATTTTTCAGGATAAAAAATTAGAAGTGGGACAAATTATTAATAAAATTGAGGCCTCTATCGTAGAACTGACAAACAGCCAAAATATGAATAAATTGAAAAAGGAAATGGCTATGTCATACTAGGATGAGAAGATGAGAGGCAAGGTCTTAAAATTCCTCCTTGTATTGGAATTGGGGGTATATCTTCACATAAGAAATTAGATGAATGTAAATGGAAACCACCATAAGAGGGTTGGTTAAAATTAAATGTTGATGGTGCTTCAATGGGTAACCCAGGCATGGCTGGCATTGGATGTAGTATTCACAACATGGAAGGAAATGAGGTGGAAAAATTAGCAAAATTCATTGGTAAGGAGACCAAAATAATGGGTTACAATTATCTTCTCTGGTGGAAGGATTATTATTATGTAGACATTTAGGATGTAAGAAATTGGAGATTAAAGTTGATTCAGCAATCATTATCAATGCATTAAGGAAAGGTTCTCTCCTCAACTGGAGATTAGACACACTTTTGGACAGGGCTATTGTTCTTTGCCAGGATTTTGATAAAATAATAATTAACCATATATTTAGAAAAGGAAATAAAAGAGTGGATGAACTAGCTAATCAAGGAATTGAGGCTAATCTAACAGGATAGTCTAGCTCTCTTAAAATTTAGACAGAATCCTTTCATTGATTACGTAATAGAAATTGTAAAAAATAACCTTAATCAAACACATTGTCCTTTCATTGAGCATGTATATCAATCCTTAAAAAAACTATAGACCTTACACAATGATCAAAGCAAGCAGGATATGAATCGATAATTCTGGATCAAATAAAAAATAAATAGAGAATAGAATTATCCATTTGTATCCTTAAGATGGAAATTAAAATAAATAGTAAAGAATAGATAATTGTAAACTGGCCAAGTATTATGAGAAGAAGCAATTACTTAGATAGGTTTAAGCTCAGGTAGCCTCTCCGCCTTGCATCATTTCTACCTCTGTTTGAGTATTTTTTAGATGTCTTTCCATGGCAGTGAGAACTCGTGTCATGTCATCATCCTTAGGGATGGTGACTAGATCATTCCTCACTGTCCAAAAGAGATGGTCATTCTTTATCTGTCTAACTTTTTGGGAGATATCTTGTACATCCTAGTTGGCGGTAGATAGTTTAACATCAAGGGTTGTCAGTTTAGATATATCCCCACTAAGATAGGTGGTGGGATTGATTATGTTGTATATACTCTTCTGATACCTACTCTTCATGCCCTCAATATTGATGAGGTCATCACCCATGCCCTGATGGGATTTACAACCTAGCTCTGTGAAGTATTTCTCCATATCTGAGATGTTATCTTTAAGGGCTTCTACCGTGAGCTCTAGATGTTCATGGACTTCTGATATAATTTCCCTCTTGTATGTTAGTGAATAACTCCACCTTTGGAGAGGGTCATCGGTAGTTTTCAAAATTTTTAAGGCGACTGCATCCTCTACTTTTATTTTCATCAACTCCTCCAACAAAGGCAGGAGGCTTTCAGTAGTTCTCTTTTCTTCTTCTATGAGCTAAATATCAATTATCACCATATCCTTAAGATGAATATATACCTTATAGTAAGCCCCAAGGCAATATATTAGTGATAGCCCTCTAGACTTGAGATGCTTGATCCAATCCCTTCCTATATGCCCCATGTGATAATCCTCACGCAATTGTGCAATTAAATCTTGACTTGTATCTCATGTGGGATCATATGTCTCACTAGATGGTTTCCCTGGCTACAAGGAGAGTGGGGTAAGGGCTTTTCTGATATATTCAGTGAGGTGAGATACAGTGGACTTGAGTTTGTCCTTTTCCCCCTTTAGCTTGTCCAACCTTTCCCTAACCTCTTGGTGGGTGAACTCTCACATATCCATGATACTATCATGGTGTGGATGACCTATATCAATGATGAACTATAAATGATTGAATGTTTGAAGATGTTTAAGTTAATGATCACTGAGCTGCAGAAAGTAAATGCAAGACATTAAATCAGTCAATGTATTGTATTTTCATTAATGTCAACTTGATATAATCTGATTGGTCATGTAAATAATGTCATAGACTTCAATGAAACCAAAGAGATAAATTTTATGTTATCGGTAAACATATAAAGCCAGTGTACACTGAGTGATAGAAAACATTGACGGACAGAGAATCTCAAGCAGTCACAGTGTATACCGAGCACCACAATACCGAGCATAACTAAAGTAAACCTTGAGAAGAACTAAAGGTAATGCCCGAGGACAACTAGATTCAATGATCGAGCAAACTAAGAGTTGATCACTGATCAGAACAAGAGTTAGGAAATGACAAAATACTTAGTTGGTAGGAGCTATAATTAGAGTTAACTGATTGATTACTTTGTTTTCATCGATCAGATAAACTAAGGATAAGAAGGAGATTTAAAGCACAGAAAACAAGGAGAGATTTTTGGAATAAATCTAAAGCAAAGCTTTAAATATTAAAGCAATGCATGCCGAGATTTGTAGATCAAGAAAATTTGTCTACGTCAAGAACAAGAAAGACAAGGAATGTAAACGGTGAAATCATGTCTATATAAAGAGACAAGTAATTCATTATGAAGGAGAGGAATGCTAAGAATAATTCTAGTGAAGATAGAAGTCTTCATGTAGATCTGATCATACAGGCTGAAGGACAGAGCCAAGAATAATGTAGACACCGAGCAGTAGAGAAGCAACAGCATTCACCGAGCAGAAAGAACAAGGAGGGGAGAAAAGGAACATAAGAGGATATTGATCAAAGAGGTATTATGGACTTATAATAGATCTGAAAATCTACAATTCAAAGTTGTATTAATGAACAGATCATTTATTGTTTCAATTTAACCATTGATTCAGAAAATCTCTTAATCGAGTGGGATTTAACAGTCCTTAATGTATTGAGATACTCAAGAGTATCAAAAGTTTTTTCTTATTGACAACATAGTGAATGCCCAAGGTAAAAATACTAACCAATGGTTTTAAATCCTCTAACAAGGTCACACTTAACAGTGTGCTTGTAACCTATAACAGGGTTGGCTCTTCACCTAGCTCACTTTAGAAGAGTGAAAATTTTGGGTAACCAGTCCCAAGTGGTTTTTTCGTTAACAGGGTTTCCACGTTAAAAATCCATGTGTCAAATGTGTATATGGTTCATTGCTTTAATGTATTGCTTTACACATTACTAAAATAGGATTGGTCGGTAAACACTAAGATTATTTACTGATATTCGGTAAAGGCTAAGAAAATATAAACTGATATTTCGGTAAAGCTTAAGAAAAGGATAAATAGTATATTCATCGAGTAGTATATATATGTTAGATTCACACAAGGCATACATCTTGTAGGACTGAAGATAACTAGAGGTTTTATATGTGTGATATAAATTTTTGGTTGGATTATTGGATTAATTTTTGAGGCCACTGATTCACCCCCCCCCCCCCCCCCCCCCCGCCCGCCTCACCTCTCAATTATTCTAACTATTGGTATTAGAGCTTGTGTGCTTGGAAGAGAGTTTTGAAGAATCAACCTAAAGATCACAAGATGAGCAAAAGGGATGTGCCTAAGTTGAACAAGGACAAATTTTCATCATGGAGAAGAAGGATAAGACTCCACCTCTCAGGTATAGGAAATGATGTCACACAGTACTTGGATAGTGAATTTTTTTTACCTACTGGACCTCCAACAATTCATCAATTGAGAGAGAAACAAGAACACAACTCTATGATGATAGAAATTGCTTCCTCACTCTTTGATGCTAAATTTGAATATGTCAAATCATGCACCACTGCAAAGAAAATGTGAGACAAACTCAAGCTAGTACATGGAGGAGATAAAAATGTGCTGAGAGCTAAGGCTAAAAGCCTAAGAGGAAATTTTGATGACCTAAGAATGAAAGAAGGAGAAAACATCACTCAGTACACTAGCAGAATCAAAGAGGTTGTTAATGCTATCTAAGGAGTAGGAGGTGTACTTGAAGAAGAAACAGTGGTAACTAAAATTCTAAGAACCTTATTGCATATTTATGCTATTAGAGTATTTGCAATCTAAAAAATGAGAGCAGTAGAAAATAACAATGTTACTCTAGATAGTTTGATTGGTAGACTTATTTCATTTGAGATGAATAACTTTGACAACAGTGTCTTACCAACTATTGATTCTGCATTCAAATATTCTCTGAAAATAAGTAAATCAATTCATAAACACACTATGAGAAATGATAGTGAAAGTGATAGTGATGAACAAGAACTTGATGAAATTGAAGCACTAATGAATAGAAGATTGGAAAGAGGCAAAGGTAGATACAAAGGTAAATTACCATTAGTCTATTTTAATTGCAAAGAGATTGGACACTTTGCTGCTAGATGACCTAACAAAATAAAACAAGACAGAAACAATGACAAATCTTATGAAAAGAATTTTGATAGAAGTGATGACCGAGACTACCGAAGCAACCAAAAATATGACAGAAGAGATAACCGAGAATACAAGGACAAAGGCAAGAAGGCTTGTTACCTAGTTGAGAACAAAGATGACAATACTAACACCGATTTTGATGAAGATATTGAGGTAGTATTTGTTGTTATGAAGGATGATTCAGACGAATAAGAAAGGTATGTTGAAACTGCACTCATATCTAAGGTTAGTAAAATTGATGTCTGGATTATTGATAGTGGTTGTACTCACCACATGACTGGAGATAAGGAAAATTTTGAAACTTTTGAATATTATAATGGTGGATTAGTAAGAATGGGTAATGACTCACCTTGTCCAGTTGAAGGTAAAGGAACCATCATGTTGAATAATATGATTAGATGTGAAAATGCATATTGGGTGAAAGGACTTAACTATAATCTATTGAGTGTTTCACAGCTGAATAACATAGGTAACTGAGTTGCATTTGAGAACAAAAAGGAAAAGATCTATAATGAATCAAGAAGGTTGATCGGTAATGGTGAACAAACAAAAGGTAACCTATTCTATCTTGATGATATTAAGACCACTTGTTTATTGGTTAGAAATGAAGACATTTTGTTGTGGCATAAAAGATTATGTCATGTGAATTTTGACAACATCGTTAGGATAAGCAAGAAAAGAAAAGTAAGAGGCTTACCAAGCATGTCAAAACCCGACCATGTCATGTGTAAGAATTTTCAAAAAGGTAAAATGACAAAGTCTAGTTTCAAGAGAAAAACCTACACATCTAATGCTATTCTAGAGTTATTCCATACTAACTTATGTGGACCAATGAGAATAAAGAGCTACTATGGTGATAGATACTTCATTCTATGTGTTGATGATTATTATAGAATGATGATTTTTATGTTCTTAAAAGAGAAATCAGAAGCATTTAAGATTTTTAAATGGTATAAAGCTATAGTTGAAAAAAAAAAGTGGAAATGAACTAAAATATCTAAGTACAGATAGAGGAGGAGAATTTATTTCTGATGAATTCAGTAACTTTTGTAATGAGCATGGAATTACAAGATAGGTTTTTGCACCAAGAACACCACAGCAAAATGGGATTGCTAAAAGAAGGAACATGTTCATTGTTGATTGTGCCAGAACACTAATGATTGAGAAAGGCATCACACAAAAATTTTGGAGAGAAGCTATAATTACTACTGTCTACACATTAAACTGAGTTCAATTGAAGAAAGACACCTTATGAGCTATGGTATGGATACACACCTAATGTAAGT
Organism: Thuja plicata; assembly: GCA_018584345.1. NCBI lineage: Eukaryota > Viridiplantae > Streptophyta > Pinopsida > Cupressales > Cupressaceae > Thuja > Thuja plicata. Next base: position 2,536,818 of record MU223593.1, read on the forward strand.
TACTTTAGAATTTTTGGAACTAAATGTTATATTTTGAAAGATGATAGAAATGGAAATCTTGACTCCAAAAGTGATGAAGGAATATTTCTAGGTTATTCTACCAAAAGCAAGGCTTATAAATGTCCTAACAAATCCTCTAACAAAATCATAGAAAGTACAAATATCAAAATGAATGAATTTGCTGAGAAAAATGATGAGGAAAGCATAAAGGAACCAGAAGATTACAACAGATTTGTCTACAATGAAGAACCTGACACTCTACCTGAGCAATAGTGTATCTCTACCGAGCAACAAAATAATGCACCAGAGCAACAGGTTGCACAAACCAAAAATCAGGAAATTGTGCACAGTGATGAACCGAGTGATGAAGATCAAAATGAAGGTCAATATGATGATCAAAATGATGAACAAAGATATGAACCGGTAATTTCCAAGTATGTCAAAAGACACCATCCATAGAACCAGATCATAGGAGACAAAAATGTTGGAATGAGAACAAGAAGTAAGTCACTAAACACTAGATGTTTGATTTGTGATTTTGAGCCTAAATCTATTAATACTTCCCTTGAGAATCAAGAATGGGTTAGTGCAATGAATTAAGAGATTGAGAAGATTGAGAAGAAAAAAACATGGACATTAGTACCTAGACCGAATGACAAAAATGTCATTGGTACCAAATGGATATTCAGAAACAAGCTGAATAAGAATGGAGAAGTCACAAGAAACAAAGCAAGATTAGTATGCAAAGGGTATACACAAGAAGAAGGTATTGACTATGGAGAAACATTTGCACCCATTGCTAGGCTAGAAGGAATAAGAATTCTACTTGCTTATGTTGCTTTCAAAGGATTCAAAGTATACCAAATGGATGTAAAATTTGCATTTCTGAATGGAATACTAGAAGAAGAGGTATACATTGAACAACCTAAAGGGTTTGTTGATCATAACAAGAGGAACATGGTTTATAGACTATGCAAAGTCTTGTATGGATTGAAACAAGCACCGAGAGAATGGTATGAAAGACTTCACTCTTATCTCATTAGTATTGGATTTTTAAGAAAAAGTGATAACAGTAATATGTATTTAAAAGAAGATATTGATGATAACTTTCTTATTGTTGAGATATTTGTTGATGATATCATATTTGGAGGTAATGGTATGTTATGCAAATTGTTTGCTACTGAAATGAGCAAATATTTTGAGATGTCAATGTTTGGAGAGATCAAATTTTTTCTTGGTCTACAGATTCTACAACAGGATGCAGGCGTCTACATCACACAATCCAAATACATCAAAGAATTTATGAAGATATTCAAAATGGAGGACTCCAAACCAATTGGAACACCTATGGCAACTGGATGCAAACTAACAAAGGAAGACAAGTCAACTGAGGTAAATCAGACCTTATATAGATCTATGATTGGAAAACTCATGTATGTTGTACATACTAGACTAGATATAGCACATGTAGTTGGTATAGTTGCAAAATTCTCTGCTAATCCCAAGGAATCACAAATGACTGTTGTCAAAAGAATTCTGAGATATCTAAAGAATATCAAAGACTATGGCTTGTGGTATAATAAAGAAGGCAAATTTGAGCTTCAAGTTTATACATATCTAATTGGGCTCGAAATATAGATGATAGAAAGACCAAAACATGAGGAGCATTATTTATGGGTGACAAACTTGTCACATGGATAAGTAAAAAGAAAGGATACATATCACAATCAACTATAGAAGCAGAATATGTGATTGTTGTTGCAAATTTCTCTAACATTGCATGGATCAAGCAATTGCTGAAAGGTATGAATATGGAAATCCTTGATCCAGTGATTATCTATTGTGATAATACAAGTGCTATCAATATTTCAAAGAACCGTGTGATGCATTCTAAGACAAAGAAAATTTCTATTAAGTATCATTACTTAAGGGAACAAGTTCAAGAGAAGGAGGTGACACTGGAATATGTACAATTCAAAGAACAATTAGCAGACATATTCACAAAGCCACTGCCAAAAGATATATTTGAGTACCTAAGGAAGAGACTAGGGGTCTGACGCTTGTCTGATGGTCACTAAGATGACATGAAGGCTGCATCATCCTACACATTATCAAAAGATCATTCATGTTGATGCAAGAAAAGAGATGGATTGCAATGATATATCATTACAAGAAGGTACTTATCTGAACCAAACACCAGAGAAATTGTTGGCTACTATAGAGTTGTATTGTTGATGGAAAAGAGAGATTTTTTTTTGTTTGGAATTGCTATCAAATGGAGAGATCTACTTAATGAATATGGAGAGATGTACCCAATGAATATATCCATATGAAATATCTATCTTAATCATCCAAAGGGAGAGAAGAGAAAAATCCATCAGGGAGAGGAACAGTCAAAGGGAGAGAAAGATTCAAAGATACAACCATCCATCCAAGGGAGACAATTGGAGAAAAATTAACATTTCATATCTATCTAGAAAAGGAAGAAGAGATTCTACAAAAAAGGGAGAGACAGAATCAAAATTTTCTATATCTATCTAGTAAAGGGAATGAAGAATGAAGAAAGTACTCTACAAGAATCAAATCTAGACTAGAAGAGCTTACTGAGAGTTAGATATTTGTATTTGTTATAGAACGATAAATTTGGTATGATATTGCATGCTTTACATTACATAATTCATATTGTTTTGATAAGTATGTTGCCATCCATGCCAAAGGGAGAGATTAATGAACTATAACTGATTAAATGTTTGAAGATGTTTAAGTTGATGATCACCGAGCTGCAGAAAGTAAATGCAAGAGGTTAAATCAATTAATGTAGTGTATTGTCATTGATGCCAACTTGATATAATCTAATTGGTAATATTAATAATGTGATAGGCTTCAATGAAACCAAAGAGATAAAGTTTATGTTATCAGTAAACATATAAAGCCAGTGTACACCGAGTGATAGTAAACACCGATAGACAATGCACACTAACGGATAGAGAATCTCGAGTAGTCATAGTGTATACTGAGCACCACAATACCAAGAATAACTAAAGTGAACCTTGAGCAGAACTAAAGGTAATGCCCAAGGACAACCGAAGTCAATGACTGAGAAAACTAAGAGTTGATCACCGATCAGAACAGGAGTTAGGAAATGACAAAATACTTAGCTAGTAGGAGCTATAATTAGAGTTAATTGATTGATTACTTTGTTTTCAAATCAATCAGATAAACTAAGGATAAGAAGGAGATTTAAAGCACAGAAAACAAGGAGAGATTTAAGGAATAAATCTAAAGCAAATCTTTAAAGATTAAAGCAATGCATGGCGAGATTTTTGGATCAAGAAAATTTGTCTACGTCAAGAACAAGAAAGAAAAGGAATGTAAATGGTGAAATCATGTCTATATAAAGAGACAAGTAATTCATTATGAAGGAGAGGAATGCTAAGAATAATTCTAGTGAAGATAGAAGTCTTCATGCAGATCTGATCATACAGGATGAAGGACAGAGCCAAGAATTCTGCAGACACCGAGCAACAGAGAAGCGACAATATTCACCAAGAAGAAAATGAGGGGAGCAAAGGAACAAAAGAGCATATTGATCAGAGAGGTATTATGGACTTACAATAGATCTAAAAATCTGTAATTCAAAGTTGTATTAATGAACAGATCATTTATTGTTTCAGTTTAACCATTGATTCAAAAAATCTCTTAACCGAGTGGGATTTTATAGTCCTTGATGTATTGAGATACTCAAGAGTATCAAAAGGTTTTTCTTATTGACAGCATAGTGAATGCCCAAGGTCAAAAGACTAACCAATGGTTTTAAATCCTCTAACAAGGTCACACTTAACAGTGTATTTGTAAACTTTAACAGGGTTGGCTCTTCACGGAGATCACTTTAGAAGAGTGAAAATTTTGGGTTACCGGTCCCACATGGTTTTTCCCTTAATAGGGTTTCCATTCTAAAAATCCATTTTTCAAATGTTTATATGGTTCATTGCTTTGATGTTTTTCTTTACACATTACTAAAACAAGATTGGTCGGTAAACACTAAGCTTATTTACTGATATTCGATAAAGGCTAAGAAAAGATAAACTACTATTTCGGTAAAGCTTAAGAAAAGGATAAATAGTATATTCACCAGGTAGTATATATATGTCAGATTCACACAAGGCATACATCTTGTAGGAATGAAGATAACTAGAGGTCTTATATATGTGATATAAAGTTTTGGTTGGATTATTGGATTAATTTTTGAGGCCATTGATTCACCCCCCCCCCTTCCTTCTCAGTTATTCTAACAATGAATATTGCTTACATCAAAATCCACAGGAGATAACTAATTGGTTTCTTCCTACGTTTTGGCTTTGACAATCTCCAAAATGGCATGCCATATCTCATGATCCTTCCTCATTATTGATAGTATACGGTTTTTATGTGTCCCTTTTGTTGCAGGTTGGCCTCTCATGATTTGAGTGATCAAATCACCTAGAGGTACTCTATCCTCTTCTCTTTTCCTTTTTCTCTTGATTGTCTAATCTATCCATGAATGTGATGATAGTATTCCTGAAGCTATGGCTAGACTTTCTGCATCAAATAACTTCCTCACTATCAGAGGAGTTTGCATAGCTGTGGAGGGGGCTGAAAAGCATGGCACCTTGTGGGGGAAGGGGCTAATGTGCTCCTTCTGAGTATCTCCTTAGAGTATTGAAGATTGTTCTCCCTATGATATCTCTTGTGGTTTCTCTTGAGGATCCCTTGGGAAACCATGACTTGTTCTCCTGCTTCTTCATGCTTGGGTCCTTCTTGCGGGTCAAGGTTATTAATTGGCAATGACCCACTTCTACGATTTTGTGGTATGATATGGACTTTCTCAAGAGTTTGATTGTCCCCTCCTACTACCTGAGATTCATTTAGGTTCGGTGTCCCTGACTTGGCTAGTATGTCGATAACTGTGGCTGGCCTCTGTATTTGGGTGGGCAAGGGTTTTGTGGAGCTTTCCCCCTGCCTGCCTATTTGTTTCCATTTTACCCACTTAGTTGTCTGCTTAAGGATGGGGGTCATCCTCAGGTTGAGATCATCTAGCTTTGGCCCTTCAAATGTGATGGTCTATAGAGGGGTTCCCTTTATCCTACCCAAATAATGCAGAGATAGTATATCTGTCCCATCTTTAGACACCCCCTCCACATCAATATTGACACCATAGAGTCTTACTTGTTCAACAGTGAATCGAGACCAGGATTGCTCCCTCATGTCAAAATCATCCCCGCTATTTTCCCAATAGTCCTCTAAGGATGGGATCTGGTGGAATGAAGGCCCTAGTTATAAATTCTCCGTGACATAATTAGTAGGGTCAAAGTGGGTTCAAAGCACGTTGTACTGCTCAAATGTATACCTTGTTCTAGCGCTCTTTATCAAGTTAAGGGCATTGGTGTTGGATGAACATGTATATGCCCCAACTGTAATAGGAAATCTTATTCCTACTTTATGATGCTCACTACACCTGGTATTAACCTCAATTATTTTCCTACATAGCTCTACTAGGATGATCTTAATATCTTGGTAATTTATAAGGGTAATTGTCAAATGCTCATATCCTAAAGTAAGTAAATGTCAGCAATTGTGTGAAATTTCTACCATAGGTATTTATCATCGATGAAGCCTCCATTGACATTCTCCACTCGGGGTAGCCTTGTAGCATACTCTCGTGGTGAAAGCATTATTCACCCTCCTAAAACTTTTGCGACTATTATGCATCTGCAAACATGAATAGAAATTATATACTTGAATATCCTCCTCATATTCTTCTGAGCTAGGTAGGCCAGAATAATTTCATAAATAGGATAAGGGATAAATTATATAGGAAGACATATGGAATGAGGATGTGCATTTTTCTATAACAAGCATTTTGGACAACTTGTCACTTAGCAATTGAGCCCAGTCAATATATCTACTCTCGGCACAAATAGTCTATACGATGAAAAACCACCACTCCTGAAAATTTAGGGCATCTTCATCCCCCCTTAGATGATGTAGTAGAACTAGTATATCCATAATCTCTCTTTTTAAATTGATTCTGTATAATGTCTTTGGAAGTTTGGAGCTTGGTGCCCTCTTGGCTAGAAACTAATCGGCTGACATCTCGCCTCTCCACCATGATTTATTCTCATTAAAATATGTAGCAGACATTGAAAAGTCTCAGTCATTACATTCTTCTCTAGTTGGTAGGCCGAAGAAATTCTATATTGAATGCCTATCTAGGGTGACCAGAACTTCATTATTTGAATTCCTTATTTGCCGACTACTAGGGTTGAATCGGGTAATGCACTCCATAATCAGCTATGGGGCCTGGATGGCAAAAGGAAAACCAGTCACTTGGATTAACTCACTCTCAACCAACTTTTTTATTATGGGGTGTAAGGGGGGTATGTACTCTTCTATACAAATTTTCTAAGTCATAAAAATTCAACTTAGGATCACCAATATCTTTCCAAATACTACTGGCACCATTCAGATGGTCGTAGCCAAAATATTTTAGGGTCGTCTTCAAAGTGTTGAATTTTTGCAGCACGTGATTTTGATGGTGTTTCTTTGCTCCTTTGGTTCTTTCTTTTTAAGAAAAACTCTGGGATACAATTATAGGTTTACCTTCCACTACAAATCTCTATGTCACTAGAGCCTATGAATTTATTCTCTATATTCAAAGATCATTAACACACAATTTAAATGTTGGTTTGGACACTCCCTGTGAGGTAGTGGATAGATGCATATAAAATTTACACATGACAAGAAATCGGGGTCTTGACAGGTTGTTTCTTAGAATATTTTAAGGACACTTTCTAAATATTAAGCTCAAGGCCCTATATTTAAATTTTCACCCTTGAAAATGTTAGATTTTTTTATAATAATACCTTCCTGGGGCTTCAGTGCCTTCCACCCCCCACCTACCCAATCGATTCCCTTTAATGCGTCCTCTTAATTGCTTTTTGGGTTTTCAAATATTGTTAGACACCATTGTATGCACGAAATAACCTCCATATCTTTGGAATTCAGGATATTATTATTCCTGAATCTCACGTTTTCCGAATACCATCATCTTTTTAGAAAAGCACCCAGTATGTCCTTTTTCCTGATGCAAGTGATCATTAGTATCGTTACTCTCCCGTTTCCTTTTGTATCTCAATATATTTAATCCCTGATTCACCAGAATCTTTCTATTTTTGATCCTGGATTGCCTTCAAAATTTTAGAGTTCTCCCACTCCCACAGTTTCTTCCGAAGGTCCATGGTCCCTTGGGATTCACATTTATATCTATGAAATCCCCATTACAATTTTTTTTCATATGAGTAACAGTCCAGGGAAAAACCTGATATCTTTGATACTGCTTACTTACTCTTCAATCCCTTTTCTCGAAGCACTTTCCATATATATACATATAAATTTATATGTGTATATATATATATATATATATATATATAATATTAGCCCAGTCTGAGCTTGTGTTAGGAATGGTTGGTATTGTATCTCAGGAATAGTATATCGGCCATCTTATTTCTAAAGATGAATTTATGTGTACTCCCCCAAGGCTATATCCAAAAAGTTAGTACTAGTAATATAGGGGATCATTTCCCAAATTTTCTCAATCGGGTCTTCCACCCTCCCTGGAACCACTTTTAGGAATTGTGGGGATAAGTGTCCTCTACTCTTGCTTGACCTTGGAATCTTGGGAATTTTCTCCATGGATGCATCTATCCTGGTCTCAACAGCAGATTGCAGAGTCATGTCTACATTTCTCTTAAAGTAACCTAGAGGTGTATAGGTTGTAACCGTTATCCATAATCATAGAGGCCTTAATTGAATCTTTTTTCTAATATTGTAAGGTTAAATTTATCCTTGTTAAAATATAATATTTATTATAAATATTTTTAAGGAGCATATAAATATTAATACAAATGGATAGTTATACTTTTAGCCATGCAAAAATAATTTAATAGACTTGAATGGATTTAGATTTGGAGAAATTCCTACATATAACTCGATAATGTTGATAATTAATTATAGGAGAGAGAAATGCTAAATAGATTGTGATAGATTCTATGACCTGACATATCTCACAAAATCATTAACCCTTCCTATATAATAAAGTAATCATCTCATATGAAGAATAGCAAAACCTTACCTACAACTAAGCAACATAAGGATAAAAATTAGCTCATTAATGTCGAACAGGTATCAATCCTTGCATGACTAACTATTAGGCATTTATAACACATTATGATAATTACTAAATTAGTCTTTCTTTCACAGAATCAAGTCCTAAAGTACAGATCTTACTAAAGATAGAAATTAAGTATGAACATGCCAAAATCTTGGCATGACATCTCACTCGTACCACCTCGGGATATGACTATAAGTTATCTTTAAATTGATACAACATTACTCTCTAACGCAAAATTTTGTGCCAATCTTAATAAAAGAATCTAACACTTGTCACATCAAAGATAACTAATATCATCCCTAGCAAGTTAACATGTATTTTAAGGACATCTGCCACTAATAGAGCCTCAAAATTTCATTCTGCACAAGTGAGAAGAAGAGATAAAGCTTAATGGGTACCCCAATCAGACTTTGAGGTGGGAAGTGACAGACAGAAGTAAAGAATGAGATAACAAAGAAAAAAAATTAGAGGTATTATAAAACTCAATAACATATTAGTGGTGGAGGAAATAATGAAGGTATTTGGAGAAGATTACTTGGGTAATATAGATAGGATAAGAGTGAATTCTAACATAGCATGAATTTTCCTTTCCCTATCAATGTTCCTTGAGAGAGACAAGAAGATTGCCAAGGAGATTTGTCAGAAAATATTCAAAAAGAGCATTCCAGGGGATATTGACATCGTCCTTTACAACATTGATGCTACCCTTATGATCCCCAAAGGCAAGAACTATGGGAAATCTCTCAAGGGGACAATTTTTCTCCTAGATGCCTTGTTTTATGGTATGAAAGTAGGGAGGCATTCCACTCATCCCTTGTGAGCAAAGGTCGTAACTTGAATTTTCTGACTGCACTCTTACATGTCAAGTGTCCAGACAACCCCAACGGGTTTTCCTCGTACTTAAAGGAAGAAAACATTGTTGTTTTTGTGGATGCTCTGGACAGGACAAGCTCGGCTATGGTGATCATTATCTCTGGCAGTGAGAGTGAGGAAGAAATTGAGTTGCAAGGAAGGATATCTTCCTCGGGGGAAGGCCCTTCTTCCTCGGGAGGCAAGATAATGGGTAAAGACAAAGGAATCCAACTTGGCTAGCATACCACTATATACTTTATTAGATCTTATAAGATAATATGTTTAAGATGTAATCATTAGGTTACTACTCATAGGATATCAGAAACTTATAACCCAAAACTATCATTTTGGTTGTATGGGTATAATTCAGTAAAACTATAGCAGTATATTTTCTCTATACTTTTGGTTTATATCAAGCAATAGATTATAGCAGTATAGACATTATAGTAATCTCCAGCTTGTTAAGATCTGTATAATATACTTCTTTAGTAGGTTAATTATACACAATATGTGATTTTAATATAAACTTAGGCCCTATATTGAGGAATGGAGGCATTATAATCCTTAATGGTTGTATATCTCTTTATTAAAATTCAATGGTTGCACATCTTTTTTCACGTTTAATGGAGGAATCTCTCTTTTGTAGGATATCATCTATTACAAGGGTCATATTTAGCATATTGATAATTTGTAGATTTCTACATTTCACTTTGATAGGAATGTGTTGTAGTACAAAACTTAAATGACATGAGATTTTATCATTCTAAGATTACGACATTACAACTTTATTCAACATGTATCTAATATATAAAACCATATATGAAAATGTCGTAAAAAGTAACAGTAATATATCCACATCTCCTTATACGCACTGCCATTTATGATATATAGCTACAAATATATATATAATCAATATCATGTGTGTGTGTGTGTGTTTATATAAACCTGAACATGTTGATATATATAGAGATATATATTTATATATATACGTATATCTATATATAGTTATAGATTTTTTTTTCATATATATTTATAGTTATATATTTCATTTGATATATCCGCCCCTATATTTATATATTATATACTTATATATATATATATATA
>MU223593.1:2558445-2570653 GCA_018584345.1 Thuja plicata
ATACGATAAATACTTGGGTACATCTGACCCTCAAGACCATTTGAGAGAGTTTGGTGCTCTCTCCATGGAATTCATACATGACACAACCTATCTCATGCGTCTTTTCCCATGTAGCTTGGGAGGGTCAGCTGTGGAATGGCTCTCTAGACTACCAACTGGCATCAAAACTTTTGACGAAATTGCCAATTTATTTCTACAACATTATTCTCACAACATCCAACATCTGGTTCATATCTGAGATCTTTGTAACTTGAAACAAAACTATGGGGAATCCTTCTTGACATTTCTCCAAAGATGGAGACAACTTTATACATGATATTCTCGCAAGATACCTGAATCTGAAAAGTTGGACATCTTTCTCGATAATCTTCTCCCCAACTTTGGGTATCAAGTATAGCTACAAGGTTCTCTAACCTTTGATGACATGATTAAGCAAGCTGTGAGAATTGAAACATTCATGATCAAGAAAGGATAATTGACCTTACACAAGGAAAATAAACAAGGGTCTTCCTCCTCAAGCAAAGATAAACCCAAATTTCCCAACAAGAACCAAAATGTTGTGAATGATGGAGTTGTAGACAATGTGACTCCTAACCCTTCCAAGGCTGCCTTTAATCTCACTACCATGATGCAAGCAGCCAAAGCCACTGAACAGGCTACAACAGATTCCAAACCAAGTACTTCATGATTTTTTGGACCTAAACCTTGGGCTCCTAGACCCAAGCGTGAGTTCACTCCTTTAGGAGAACCTCTCGAGGCAGTCTACAAGACTCTCTTGGACAACCATTTACTCACTCCAATAGATAATTCAAGACCTTATGATCCACAACCAAGACCCTCTTGGTGGAATGAATCCGCTTATTGTGATTTTCACCAAAACAAAGGTCATAAAATGGCTACTTGTCTTAAATTACGGGATAAAATCTAGGATCTCATTGATAGTGAGGTTATTGTTGTGGGAGGTCACAACAAAAATTCTGATCACCAAGCTTTCAAAGATCCATTTCATCTTCATGGAAAAGGTGAATCCTCTAAAGGCAAAAATACTGATGCTAAGGTCAACTATACATACACCAATAATGACAATGTCATTAATATAATTGAACCTGTTGATACTAAATATTGTAATGTCATCATTCTCAAGGGAAGGGAAGATACTTCCAAGTCCAAAACACCTTTCATTTTGTGAGGGTCTATGCCTCAGTCTTCTAAAAAAGAACAGTCTCAAGTTAGTGCTAACGTTGTTACTCAATCTCATGCTAAGATCATCCTCAAAGGCCCTAAGCCTTCTATGTCTACATCAACTCAACCTTCAGACAAAGCTAAGGTTAACTCTGCCAATAAGAATCCAAAAGTGGGTTCCTCATCTAATGCTACCAATTATAGCATTCTCAATCAATTGCAATGTACTAATGCTCAGATAACTATTTTTGAGCTCCTAAAAATCTCCCCTACTCACAGGGAAATCCTGGACAAAGCCCTCACTAAGGCAAATGTCCCAAAAGATCTTGATCTCGACCGGTTTCAATCTATGGTAGGTCACTTGACCTCCTCACATTACTTGTCTTTCTCTAAGGAAGACGATGATTCTCTGAGTCACCCGCATAATAACCCTCTGCACATTGAGGTCGTGATTGCTCCAAAGCGTTTTCGCCATGTTCTCATAGATAACGGCGCTGGCCTCAATATTTTCTCTACTAGTTTCCTTACTGAGTTAGGCTATGGCAAAGACTGCATTGATACTCGCAAAAATATTACTATTAAGGCCTATGATGAGGAAGAACATAAATCTAAGGGGCTAGTTGTGTTGTCAATCAGAGTTGGCCCTGTTGAACAAGATGTTATCTATCAAGTGCTTGACATTCCTTTGGCATACAATATTCTGTTAGGAAGAACATGGATCCATGAAATGAAGGTTGTCCCTTCCACGTACCATCAATGCATTAAATTCCCATTCCAAGGATCTAAAGTGACTACACCCACTAACACACGCTATGATTGAACCGCCCTCACAAAATCTACCGATATCTTTGTGCCTACCAATAGAGAATCTATTGAACTCCTTGAGACTAAATTAAAAGAAATGGAAAAGAGTTTAACACTCAAAGAAACTGACATGGGAGGATATCAGATTGAACCTGTGCTATCTATTACATCTTTGCCTTTGTCTCCATGTTCTTTTGGGAGACCTTTTGAGAGCACTAAACCTTCCACGCTTCCTCCTCCAACAAAGTATGGTGGTACCTTTGTACAAGCCACAGTACCATTAGAAGAAGAAGCTGAAAATAAAGCTATCAAAGCTTGGATCTATAAAGGAGAAGACAATTCTGAACAAACTACTCCACCTTATGACATAAAACCTGAGCAATATGGCAAAGGTCTATCTATTATGCAACATTTTGGCTATGGTCCCATAGGTGCGAATCATAAGGGATTGATTGCACCACTTGAAGCTATTGGTCGCAGAACACGTGACTCTACAGGTATAGGCTTCCAAAAACTCACATTTCAACTGGGGATAAACAAGTTTGTACCTCGAGAAGATAAACAACCAACACCTGAAGAAACTTCTAGAACTGCAGAATCTGAAGATAGTTCTAATGAGGATAGTTTTCCTTATCTTATTCCTCCAGACCTGGCGGCATTCTTTGCTGAGCCAGATGACTTTATACCACGGGTCAGTACAGTAGACACTGACAGTGATTCTGATGACACCACCTCCTTTGCTCTATTAACTTATGAGGAGTGGAAAGAAATATATACTCTAAATCTAGGTTATCAGGGTGATTTATACATACCACCACACTTTCAAGAATAGTTTGACCAGGAATCCCAGTCACTTCTCACTACACAAGAGGTAGCCGATGCTACAAACACTAATGAGGTACCTAGGTCAAAAGATGCTCATCTGACTATAGCAGAAGTTCTAGGTAGAACTCATCCCAACTGGGGACAAAGGGTTGATTTCACTCACATTCTTAACATGACACCTAATGATGAAATGGACTCTCATGAATATGAGTTCGACAGCTTTTCATATGCCACCTCTGACAGAGATACAGATACAACTAACACATATGAAAACCTTCTCGAAGTAGGTGAAGGGTCTAGTGTAAGGTCACACAAGTCTGACTCCATAGATGTAACATGTCATCTACTATGGTCTCTAGGAATCAAAGGAATTCAACTATACCTCTGGATGAGATCGTTGTAGGTCTCGACTTTCTTGTCCATGCTTTTGATTATTATACCATGAACACACTTGAACCCGTCACTTCTCTTTCACTTTTCCATCCTAAGCTTATAGAATGGAACTCTACCTCCCCATCTAATGAAGTCCTTACGTTCTAGAATGATTATGCTATTGCATGTTACCTACATGTTGTCAAACCTGTAACGTCCTCTACTAGCGAAGAAAGTGTCAGCATGACTGAGGATGACATCAAGTATCTTAGTCACAAAATAAAAAGAAGAAAAAATAGGCACTCTGATGGTGAAAACCACATTGTGGCAGTATCAGAGCCTAAAATAGTCAAAATAAAAGATGTATCCAAGGGTGAAAACCTCTCCAAGGAGCCCGAGGATGAGATACTTGATGCGCTTCTGAGTCATTTCCAGGAAAGATCATCTGTGCTTATTGAACCAACTCAACCTATCAACTTGGGTATAGAGGCAAAACCTCAGATCATTCACTTGGCACAATCACTATCAGAGGCAGAAAGAGAGGAATTCACTACATTCTTCCGAAGTAAAAAGATAAACTTTGCATGGAAATATTCAGACATGTCTGGATTAGACCCTAATCTAATCATGCACCATTTGTCCATTGCACCAGGTGTCAAGCCCGTCAAGAAGAAGCTTCAAAAAATGCATCCACATGTAGCTCTACTTGTCAAAGCTGAATTGGAGAAACTTCTTAAGGAAGTATTTATCAGAGTAATTGATTATGCAGAATGGATCTCTAATATTGTTCCAGTATCAAAACATGATAAATCTATACAAGTCTACACAGACTTCAGAGACTTGAATTTGGCATGTCCTAAGGATGATTTTCCATTGCCTAATATTGATATGATTATAGATATGATAGTAGGGTATGAATTGTACTCACTAATGTATGGTTTCTCTGGCTATAACCAGATAAAAATTGTGCTAGAGGACCAAGAGAAAACTACTTTCACATGTGCCCGGGGCACCTTCTGTTGGAATGTCATGCCCTTTGGACTCAAAAATGTTGGTGCTACATATCAGAGAGCTGTTACTACTATATTTCATGACATGATGCATAAAACAATGGAAGATTATGTGGATGACACTCTAGCTAAGAGCATGCACCGAAAGAATCATCTTGCAGATCTAGGTCCTATACTAGATCGTATGGAGCAGTTCAGTCTGAGGCTCAATCTTAAGAAATGTGCATTTGGCATAACATCTGGAAAATTGCTTGGCTATATCATCTCTGCCAAAGGCATCGAAGTGGATCCTGCAAAAGTACAAGCTATCATGGAAATTCCACCACCAAAGAATATCAGACAAATGAGAGGACTTCAAGGCCGACTGCAGTCTATCTGGCATTTTATCTCACAACTGGCAGACAAGTCACAACCATTCACCAAGACTTTGCACAAGGGTGTGGCTTATCAATGGAAGAAAGAATGTGATGAAGGGTTCACAAAAATCAAACAGTATCTTGCGAACCCACCAATCTTGATGCCTCCTATTCATGGGAAGCCACTTATACTTTACATATCTGTTACGGATACATCATTGGGTATCCTATTGGCTCAAGAAGATCAGCACAACAAAGAAAGGGCTATCTATTACATTAGTCAAACTCTGGTCTCATATGAAACAAAATATTCTTCTATCGAGAAGGCTTGCCTTGCAGTAGTATTTGCTTCACAAAAACTATGACACTATATGTTGGCTCATACTACACGTCTAATTGCTAAAATTGATCCTCTAAAATATTTTCTCAGTAATGCTACCCTCGTGGGTAGACTAGCTAAATGGGTCATGCTTCTCAGTGAATTTGATATTGAATATGTCAAAAGGAAAGCCATCAAAGGGCAAGCGATTGTAGATCAGTTGGCAGAATCACCTCTAGTAGATCATCAACCATTGCACATTGAATTTCCAGATGAGTCCATATTACTTCTCACACAGTGATCATGGACTATGTTTTTTGATGGTTCATTTACCCAACAGGGGTCATGTGCTGGGACACTGTTCATTACACCTCAAAGGTACTCTTTACCAAAAGCATATAAGATGTTTCCTTGTACAAACAACATTGCTGAGTATGAAGCCTTAATCAATGGTATGAAGATCACCCTTAAGTGGTGCGTAGATGAACTCAATGTCCTTGGAGATTCACAGTTAGTCATCAATCAAGTAAATGATATCTATCAGACAAAGGATGACAAGTTGGTGCCTTATAAACGGTTGGTTGATGACCTCAAAAATTATTTTGTTCACATCACATTTCAACAACTTCCAAGGGTAGATAATAAAGTAGCATATGCCATGGCTACTCTTGCCTCCATGCTACAGATGCCCGAAAATGATTTTCAACATGAATTCCTAGTGGAGACATTACGCTACCCATCCTATGATTCCCCTGATTCCTGGATGATCTATTCTATCATTGGACATGACTCATCTCGCTACCATCATATCTTTTCCTACCTTCGTGACCAGATTTTTCCAGACACTTACACCCAGAATGAGAAATGTTTCTTAATCTACAGTGCTTCACAGTTTGTCATCATAGCTAATGACTTGTATAGGCGCGATCTAGACGGTACCCTCCTTAGGTGTTTAGACCTGATGAGTCCAAACGTGCGTTAGTAGAGGTGCATGAAGGCATCTGTGGGTCTCACTCTAACAGCCTGACATTGGCCCGTAAACTTATTAGAGCTAGTTACTATTGGCCATATATGGAGAAAGAAGCTACACAATTTGCTAAGTCTTGCAAACAATGTCGACTACATGGTAATCTGATTCATGCTCCTTCCAAGGAGCTTATTCCCTTCATTACTTTCTGGCCATTTCAATAATGGGCCTTTGACTTGGTGGGTCAGATTTACCCCTCGTCCTCAAATGGACATAAGTTCATAATCGCAGCTACAGATTATTTTACCAAGTGGGTGGAGGCAGCCCCTCTCACCGTTGCCAACGGAAAATTAGTAGCTATGTTCATTCTCAACTACATCATCTGTAGGCATGGTGTACCCTCAACAATAATCACTAATAATGGGGGACAATTAAAAAACAAGGATTTGACAGAGCTATGCTCCAAGTTTAAAATTACTCAGCATTGGTCTTATTATCCTCAGGGTAATGGACATGCAGAAGCATCCAACAAGACAATCCTTAAAATCTTGCATCGTACAATGCACAAATCCAGACAAGATTGGCATCTCTGGATCAATCCAGCTCTCTGGGCATACAAGACAAGCATAAGAACACCAATAGGGGCTACACCCTATGCTTTGGTTTACATAGCAGATGTTGTGTTACCAATTGAGGTTGAGATTCCTTCTCTGCGAGTCTCTCTGAAAGGCCTCATTACTGATGAAGATAACAGAATATCTCAGCTACAAGAGCTAGAACTACTTGATGAACATCGACAAGTGGCATTTGATCACCTCAGAGCATACCAGAAAAGGATGTCCAAGAGCTATAACAAGAAGGTCATACCAAGGGATTTCCAAGTAGGTGACCTCATTCTAAGGGAGAACCCTAAAAATCAACAACATCAGATCCAGAAAGGGAAGTTTGAACCAAATTGGCTTGGTTCTTATATTGTCACTGTAGTGTTTGGGTCTGGTACCTATCAACTTTCTACTACTGAAGGAGAACAACTCAAAGAGCCCATCAATGCTCTTCATCTGAAGCCGTTCTACAATTGAGACATCTTTAGTATGCTCATGTATATAGTAAAGTCCTGAAAAAATTCTAAAAATCTAAAAAGTCCTTAAAAAATGATCATCTTAGTGAAACCTAGCAATAGGCGCTTTGATGTATCTCCAAAAAAAATCATATATTCCAAAAATACAAAAAAAATAAAAGTTTGAAAAATACAAAAAAAAAAAAAGGTGTCATTGATGAAAACCTGGCAAATAGGCGTCATGGTAGCAAAAAAACAAAAAGAATTTCTGCCAAGAAGGTGAAAACCTGGTAAACAGGCACCTCTTATTCCACATTGCTATATCTATCGCAGCGCCCCTTGGCTTTATGCATTTTCTTTCCTGCTTTGCTGCTTTCCTACTTGCATTTGCTTTCAGTTACGTCAAACTCAGTCTTGACAATTCTTTGCTTTAGTTTGTACATATCTTTCTGTCACTTTCGTGACACCCTGGTTCCTTTGCAAACCCTACTGATTTGACATTGATTTAGCACCATATGCTTGGGGGAAACCAAATCTCATTTGTTCTCGCAACATACATCAAGTCAGTCATCGTTACTTGGGGGCATGGGTCCCCCATTTTATCACATCTTTGGTTTACACCCGAGTCAGTAATATTGTCACTTCTCAAGGACAACTCGCTACTAACACAAACTAGTGTTTTTCAACACCACCATAAACAATGTTTTTTAACACTATCTTTGGACGCATCTGTGTTTTTCAACACACATTGGATATCTCAAATGTAAACATCTATCAATAAAAATCAACCACAATGCACTCACTAGCACAACAGTGTTTTTTAACACCTCATACACATATACATTCACAAACTTTGAAACTAGTTGAGCTATGATTGAATATTTCTTTGTATGTTGTCTGTTCTCATGAATTTCATTGATATTTTCTTTGTCTACTGCTTGTTTGTGTAGTCCCGATGATCCAGCAACGTCAAATAAACAGGGTGTATGTGATAAGAGCTCCCGTACTAAGGTGGAACAACCTCACATCCCTCAATCTTGTTTATTTGTGTGCCATGGTGAGGTCGGTACTATCTCCTTGACTGTTATTACTCTATTTGTTATTGTTGTACTTGTTTACGCATGATCGCACCCATGGTTATCTTGGCTTTTGCATTCCTCGATACTGGTGTACTCTTGCAATATTAATTGGAAACAATGTTTGGGTCATCTTGGCTTTTGTGCCCTGGTGCTTATGTTTGTTTCCTACATTTTATCCAATGACAAGTCATATTCATATCCTTATGGTTGCATTGTGGCGCTAGTAAGGGTTGTATCGACATTGATGTTCCAAAAAAATACTCAATGATGATGATTTTACGATGGGTCTCACAACCATGTCCTAGAATTGCACTTTCATATTGCATCTAGCATAGGATTGCATTTTCATCCTAGACTTGCATTGTGGCAGCGATTCAGTGTTCTCTTCATTGCATTCTCTTGGGTTCATACATTGGGGAGTTCTTCTTCACTGTCCTGGTTTCATCATGACTACCCAAGTGTTTGATCCTTTCTCTCTATCTTTAGGTATATGCTCAACCCATTTTCGGGATCAAAATTGAAATCTAACACTTCTATATAGCTCAAAATCGCATTTTAAAATTTTTGGGACCGACATGATCGGACACCTGTGCAGTCGACTTTCTGACGTCGATTTCTTGTCAAAATCTTATCTTATCATCATTTTCTCAAATCTTGGACTTTTTTCTCAAAAGTCAACTTTGGTCAACTATGGTCAACCCTAGTCAAACTTGGTCCACCAGACCTCAAAATTGCTTGAAATTGATTTTGAATCTTTCGTAATCTATTCTGCGTTCTTCTTGATCTCTGATTCAACATATATCTACAATTTTTCACTCTCCATCATCATTATGGCATGTCATCTTTCCATTTCACTCCCGAGGGTCAGGATGATTACATCATTGAATCTCTTTTTCAATCAATCTGATCTAATTATTCAAAAGTCCTCATTGTTAGGGGCATCTCATCACTTGAGGCATGTTCAGTTTTTCATACCTCATAGTTAAAAATGGATACTCCACAATCAATAGGGGCATCGTTGTTCGCTACATCTCGTCATCTTTTAAGTATATGAGCAATCTAACTCAGATTCTTGAGGATCAAGCTTCGTTCTAGAGATGATTCTTGAAAACTCATCTATTGAGAATTGGGGAAATCTAACCTTGACTCTTGAGAATCAAGCTTCATTCTGGAGATGATTCTCAAAAACTCATCTATTGGGAATTGGGTCATTCTAACCCTAACTCCTGAAACTCAAGCTCCGTTCTGGAGATGATTCTGAATCTCTATCTTTCAAGACAAGTATCAGGGAAATAAAACCTTGACTCCTGAAGGTTGAGCCTCATTTTGGGGACAATCTTGTGAAAGATATCAATCTAACCATTGTCTTAGCAATCTAACCTAGATATTGGGGGACTAAGCTTCATTCTGGAGATAGTCCTAAAATCTCTATTGATTATCTTGTTGGATAGGTATCGGGGCATTCTAACCCTGACTCCTGAAGGTTGAGCCTCATTCTGAGGACAGTCTTGTTAAAGATATCAAATCCATTAGGTATCAGGGCATTCTAACCTATATCCTTGAGGATCAAGCTCCGTTCTGTAGATGATTCTTGAAATCTTAATCTGTTAGGTATCAGGGCAATCTAACCTGGATCCCTGAGGATCAAGCTTTGTTTTGAAGATAACCCTCGAAAACTCTATTTGACTGATATCTCAGAAACCTAACCTAGACTTCAGAAGTCAAGCTCTGTCCTAGCGATGGCTTTGAAATCTTCATCAATCTATCTTTACATCATCAATGTTCAAATCTATTCTTCTATGCTTCAAGCATCAGACTATTCTTTGAATCAATGCACTTCTCGCACATCAATTCAAAGAGGGGCAAAATGTAACACCCCAACATTGGCATCTTGCAACCCTAACCAATTTTGTTGCATTTTTTATTCTTCTAAATCATCAAAGTCCTATTGTACTAGGCAATTCTGAGTTTTAACTGACTCTACTTGACCTAAGTGTCAAATGTAGAAAATCCTAAATCTGCATTAATCATACATTATATTTAATTCCTAAATATCTATTGGCTAAAACAAACCTTATGATTGAATTAATTTAATTAAAAAAGTCCTAGCACTTTAATTAAATTAAATTCACCCCTTTTAGCTAAAACACATGAAAAGGAATTAAATAATATTTAATTATTAAATAAATATCCTCATTTCAAAAATTGAATTTAATTATTCAGATAATTGAGAAAAACACATTTATGAGGTCATGCTTTATTTATTTAATTAAATATTCTCTCAAAAATCTTCTCTCTGTTCAGAAATAGAATCTTTGAATTAATTGTGCTTTAAAGAGAAAGAAAACAATTAAAATCAAATAAAACAAAATTAAATCAAAGAAAGAAAACAGTTAAAGCAAAGGGAAAACAATTTATTGTTTTCTTTTAAATAAAGCTTTCTAATGTAAACTGGCTTTTCTATCTATTTTATTTCAAAGAGGAAAGTTTATATTATGATCACCTCTGAGTTTATAAAAGAACTCTCATTCCTCATTCAAAACCCCACTTACTTTCATGCATGATTAGAATACCGAATTATTGCCACATTCTTAGTTGATAATCTCATATAGAATAATCTCATTTTGCAATAGATTAATTTTAATTTCTAGAATAATTGCATTGAAATCATGTCTTAGACTAAGCTTGCATCTTTCAATTCTTAGAATAACTTTGCATTGCATTGCATTCATGGAGAAAAATCCTTCATTCCTAGATTGGTCTATGGTTGTGAGACTCTTGTTTTGAGAGCTATTTCAAAAACCCGGTCTGGATAGAAGGCAATAGGTTGAATCACACAGACAGGCAGGATGAATAATCTCATATTCTATCTTGTGTGTATCTGGTGAAGAAGGACTATGTTGAAGTGTATGGTGAGTTAACAAGGCAAAATTTACCACATACACTCCCAAGCAACAAAACAAAATCAAACCAAAACATGTTTTTGGTGACATAGGATTTCCAACTACCCCAAGATGCTCTTGCATTAGACACCCCAGTTGCGAAAAGATGTTCTCAGCAGTTGGATGAACATCTGTTGGGATTCAACACATAGATCCCAAAGTAGTTCTTGATATACATGTCCTCCAAGTCCTCAACCAACACACTCTTCCCTCAGTTCTTCTTATGCTTCCTACTATTACTCTTTGATGTACCTTTAGATTTCTAAATCTGAATGTCTGCACCAACCACTACAACCATCTTAGATCTGCTACCAATGCTCAAGTTCCTCCTTCCTTTGTCTTCATCCTTCAAAGGAATCAAAGTAGACTTTTTTCATCTTTTAGGATAGTAAAAAATTCTTTTTACAGTCTATATCGTCTTAAAATGGAAGCACTCCATGTTGAGACCTTTTATCCCTCCCTAGTAAGCTATTATGGTCCTAATTTAGACATCTTCATGCTTCCGTGGAGTTTCATGTGCTTATGTGCCTATTCTACCCCTCTTTTCTGCCTTTTCTCTCTGTTTCCGAGACTCTGGCACATTTCCCAAGGTTCTGACCCTCTGGGTCAGGGTCAACCTCGACCCTAACCCCAGGGTCCAGGGTCCTTGGGATTGAGTCCTAGTTTTGGGGTTTCATCAAAATTTTATAATTTCCCTCTTCGGGGCCATTATTCCTTGAGTTAAGTGTCGAACTCTTAAATTAATATTTGAGGTGGACCTTTCTCAAGCTTTGTGTAGGATTCCTAATTTATTTGAGACAAGCCTTTCTCGAGTTTTGTGCCTAATGCTCAAATTGACTTTGGGGTTGGCCTCACCTCAAATTTTGTGACAAGGCTCTTAAATAATTATTTCTACCTTAAGGGTGGACCCCTTCTAGAGTTTTGTGTCAAGACTTTAATTTGGTTCTCCTCTCCATGTGCACCTCTCTAGAGTTTTGTGCCATGGACCCTTAATTATTGTTTTCTATGTTGGCCTTTGTGCCCAAGATTACTATAAAAGAAGGGCTTTCTCTCTCATTTTCTCCGATCATGATCAAGAAGCAAGACCAAGATCTCTCAAGCATCCAAGACATCTACGTTCTCAATTCAAGCACTTGAGCACATTTACTTCCATAAAGCCATGAGTTGACATGGTAGATCAACTTCATACTCTTCTACAAAGTTCAAATAACTTCAAGCATTCATCCTTGTGGATCTAAGGATTTGAATCCACCACAAGGGTCTCCATACAAGCAAGGTGAATTTGTTTATTTACT
>MU223593.1:2571145-2586142 GCA_018584345.1 Thuja plicata
AATTTAAGATCTTTCCTCTTTGCTCTCATGTCCGAATGGATGATTCATTTGTGCATTGATCCTTCTTTTGGGTTAATCAATTTGGATCTTTCATTTGTGCATTTGAGGTTAAAAGGAACATCTTATCCTCCTCACATATCACACAAACATCTTTTCTTATGTTACACATTTCATAGTAACATTTTTATATGTTACACAGTCATAAATATCCTCTATATCATACTGACAAGGTCTCCCAAGTAAAACATGACAAGAACTCATCTTCGCAATGTCACAAAATACTTCATCTCTATAATAACCAATGTAAAAATTCACCATGCACTACTCTTTCACCTGTACTGCATGACCATCTTGTAACCAACTTATTCTATAAGGACAAGGATTCCTCAACCTTTTCAAACCAAGTTTCTGAACCATCTCCTCAGCAACTAGGTTGTCATTACTTCTTCCATCAACAATCACCTTACAACATTTACCACCATAATTACACACAGTCCTAAACAAGTTATTCCTCTAACAAAAATCAACTTTCTTTGAGGGCAAAAAAGTTCTCCTAAGCAAGAGAGTCACACCCTCCACCTCGGGTTCATTCTCAACAACCTCATTCACCACAGCATTCTGGTGACTACCAACCTTCTTATCTGCATGGGGACATTTGAATGACCGATGTCCTTCTTCACCACAGTTATAACAAGTACATTTGAATACAACTCTACCTATCATTCTCCTCAGTTCAACAGGTTTTGGTTCATCCTCAACTTTCGGTTTATCTTTTATCGACTATTCTTGCTTCTCTTTCCCTTGTGAATTACCATGATGTCTTCTTTTCCACCTATCTTCTACCTTCAATTCATATTGATAAGCATCCTCACATACCAATCTCATCCTGGATATTGAATATCAGACCATTGACATACCTCGCCACCTTTTCCTTAGAAAGTTCTCAATGCCCAGACCGAATAGTCAACTTGCAGAACTCCTCAATATAATCTTCCACAGTCATCTCCTTCTATTTGAGATTCTACGATTTCTTAAACAACTCAAGTTCATAGTCGGCGGGAATGAACTTAGCCTTTAGCTTTGTCACCATTAATCTCCATCGATTGATCTTCATCTCACCTTGTTCTTCTTTGTCCCTCTGCAACTCTTTCCACCATAAAACAGCATGTCCTTTCAACTTAGTCTGTGAAAATCTCACTCTAAGTGGATCTTCAATGTCTTTTAGCTAAAAGTAGTCTTCTAACTCACCGATCCAATCAATCAGATCCTCGGGTTGCAATGTACTTGAAAAATTGGACACCTCCATTCAGTAGCTTGTACTCAACCAAGCTCTAGATCTCTACAACTGATCATATTTGTCTCCTCCAAATCTCTCCATCTGATTGGTTCTATCATCTTCACTAGATCCAGTAGCTTCAAATTCTTCATAAGCTTCTTCATAATCATCATTTCTCCTTAGACCTCTATGTAATCCAACATTTCTAATACTTTCTATGATTTCATTCTTCATTGTCGCCATCTCAGATCTAAATCTTTCTGTTATCCTCACTTCCACCTCCTCAAAAAGATCAACAATAGCCCTAGGGTCCAATCTTCTCAGAGACATCTCTCTAGATCTTTGAAAACCCTAAGATCCACAAGAAACAAACTAGCTTTAATACCACTTGATGCAGTCAAGCTCAGAGGATCCAATAAAGGATAGTCCAAACTTGTAGCCAACAATAAGACAACAGCGGAAACTCAACAACACAGAGATATAACAACTTATATCAATTCATATCCATTTTCAAATTCAATTCATGCAACATTCCAAGATAGAAGGCCTTCGTGGTTAGGGCCAAAACAACAATAGCATCAGCAAGATATCATAGGATCCAACATTCCTAGTCTACTCTATAGCCAAGTGGAAGAAACCATATCTAAACTTGCACTCACAAGCCTCCAAGAAATCTACAATTTCTATCTATCCACTTACAACTATCTGCATCAACTTTCAATCTTTCAGCTTATAGCTTACTATTCACGATCTTCTCATCTCTCCTTCCTCAACATCAACCTAGACTCTCTTTTACACAAAATTTCCACAAGATGGCATTACGATAAAATAACATAAACAAACCCCAAGTCGGCATCAAGAACACACAACCAACGTGTTGTCCATCAGTCAGCCTCCAACGTTCATCAAATCTGCATAAGATAGTGCACCAAACAAGATATAGGTCCTCACATCCCCCCACACGCAACCACAAATTAAATGCACAAGTCATCCAGCCCAACAGATAGCATAAACCTCGTCGATGATCAAGAACACCAAAAATAGACCACTCGATGAGATGTACAATTGAGTCTAGCTCCACTAAATAGACACCACCGAACAACAACACAAAATACCTACTCAGTAACTAAAACTGAGCAACCAGTCACCGAGACCGATCCATCAATAACCGAGCCAACAGGTAATAGAGCCAACAAGTAACTGAGCACTCCAACAAGGAACTCCAAGGCAATTACCAATTAGATTACTGAGCTCCCAAGAAACAAAACAAAATCAAATAAAAACATGTTTTTGGTGACACAGGATTGTCAACTACCCCAGGATGCTCCTAAATCAATCGTACTCTGTAATGTTTTTTGTGCATGTTAATGTCAACTTGTAAGATTTAGGCATAAGGTCTCCCTGTGGTATCACAAACAAGACTCTTGCCTGAACCTTTTTGTATAAAGGAGCCATGAAAATATAGTTTTCATTGTATACTTGGGGTGACACTCATGATGGATTTCATCTATAAAATCTACTACTATAGGATGATCCCACAGAATAGGAGATTTTGCTAGCTGATATACGATCACTTATCCTTTGATGGCTTTTCTGTCTATATACATGATGTCAAATTCACTCATGATCATCACCCACTTCGAAGCATGATCAATAAGAGCAACTTTAGATAACATGTATTTGAGTAATTGTAGCCACTGAGTACTTCACTAAATGGGTTGAGTTCATCCCACTTACTTACACCACCACAAAATAGATTGTGAAGTTCATTTTGAATTACATTATTTGTAGCTATGACATTCCTCAAGATATCATTAGTGATCATGGGTTCCCCTTCTAAAATAAGAATTTCATAGAGATATGTAAGAAATTTGGCATCACCCAACACTTTTTCTCTAAGTACTTCCCACAAGGTAACGATCAAGAAGAGGCTACGAATAAAATCATCCTAAAAATCCTCAAGAAAATAGTCAATGATGTTGGTCATGATTGGAACCTCCAGTTGAACGCCTCCCTCTGGGCCTACCATAATTCCATTTTCACTCTCATTGGAGCCACTCTATTTTTGCTTGTTTATGGCACTAAGGTAGTTCTACCCATTGAGGTTGAGATTCCTTTCCTTAGAATATCCCTAAAAGATATGTTATCTGATGAAGACTACCAAGTTTCTTGCTTATAAGAGCTTGAGCTCCTTGATGAACACTGCCTCAATACCCTAAACCACCTCTATGTGTATCAAAATCACATGTGCCAACAGTTCAATAAGAAAATCAAACTCTGGGAGTTTGAAGTCGGTGATCTTGTCTTGTAGCACAACATGAAGAACCTCTAGAACTATGAGAAGAAAGGAAAGTTTGAGCCTAATTGGTTGGGACCATTTGTGGTTACAACTAAGTTTAGATCTAGAGCTTATTAGATTGCAATAGCAGAGGGAGATCCTATCCCTGATCCTATAAATATCCTACATATGAAATGCTTCTATGCGTAGCATATTAGGGAGTCCATCCTGCTAAATACAAACAAAAAAATCACAAAATGCAAAAAAAATAAAAAAATCAAACAATCAAAAAGTAATGAGAAATAAGCGTCCAATGGTGAAAACTTGGTAATCAAGCACCTTGGATAAGTACCAATGTGAAAACCTACCTTAGGTGCCATGTGTAGCAAATTTGGATCCACCATCTACCAGCTTCACTTTTCATCATCCCACCCATTTAAAGATTCCTCCATCCCCACCTCGTATTGTGCAAGAATCCTATCAGGTTCGCTTCCACTTTCACTCTCACCTCATGTATATTTGCCTCATTCATATCATTAACCCTCTTACCCATTCATGGTGAGGCATTTTTCATAATCATAATAAGGATCCACCATCAATTTCCCATCATCCCATCACATTGAGCTTAACCCCATCAAACTGAGTTTTACCCCATTACACTAAGCTTATCACAGACACTTTAACAACATGAGTTTTTCACTAAATTAGTTTTGAGATTGAGTTTCCTAACTACTTGTTCATTTCATAGCTATTGCTAGAGAATACCCATTTTGATATCAATCAATCTTTTCCTGTTGGGATATATCCTTACTGCATTGGCTTATCAACCTTACATCACACAAGCTTTTTCATGGAAATAACTTTGGACTGAATGACTGCTTGGTTATGAGGTATTTTTGTTGATTTTATCTTTGTATTTCAATAGATCCTACGCATGATTGCCTCGATCTTCAATATCTTGGTGCATCTTGAATGGTGTATATTGGAATACATTTAATTTGCAGAATGATATGTTTGTAGGTACTTTAGTGCATTTTTTTTGGTTACACAGTTGTGGTTATGCATGCCTCCCTAGGGGTAGGGTCTCATACACTTTCCACCAAGTCCCTCATCAAGACTTGGGTTTACTTGGCCTCATCATGAGTGACACTGCACTGGTTCCATCATGATTGATATTCTACATCTATGTTCTTAAATCTACCTTATTTGTTTGAGAGTCTAGTCCACACAAAGGATCCATGTCATCCACGTTGTCCAGCATGTGATGCATACCTGATTTTGAAAAATTAAACTAGGGTATGCTCTCCACATCAACACAATATAATCCTCCAATTCCCCATTGTATTTAGTAAGATGCATTTTTAGATTTGCATGTTGAGGATCCTATTTATTCCCTATTCCCCCATCCTAGCTAGCTAAATATCCCTCCCAATTTTGTTGAAACACACAAAAACATGTCTCCTTTCAGAGGTCTTAATTTCATTAATTTACATCTCATGATAATTACATTTGGTTGCATAATGTTGCATTGATTAATTGCATTAGGTCGCATATTACATTTAGTTACATTTCATTCATTACTTTAATCCACTTTTATTAATCCACTTTTATCTAGTGCATTATATTCCTATCATTACTACATCCATTATACACAACCTCCGATGAGCTAAAATGAGTGCACCCATGACTCATTTGATTTTCTCTTTATGGTTTTGTGTGGATATGCTCTCCAACACAATATTACTCAATCCCCCAAATAGATTCATGAAAACAGGAGGATGAACCTAATGCAAACTAAAAATGGAGAACTAGATGAAAGCTTATGATGAAAGCTATGTGAAAATTATGATCAGAGTGATTAGCTAAGATGCAAGATCCTAGATGAACATGGCTCAATATGATAAACTAGATGAAGTGAAAAAAAAAACTAAGATCTAAGATGGAAATCACTATAAAATGAATGTTGAATCTAAGACTAAGTGGGAAAATAGATTGAAATGCAATGAAATCTTGAAAACTAAATGAGAATTATAGCACTACAATGAAAAATGCAATATGAAAATGAGGATTTGAGGCCCTTATTTATATTTTTTTGAAGGGCTTGGATGAGGTGGATCTTATGTGGAATCCACATAGGAGCCATGTGGGATAAAGGGGTGGCCATGCAAGAGGGAGAGTTGTGTGAGAAACTCTTGAAAGTGATGGCTCTATGACAAGTGTAAGAGGCTGGGAGGCCCAAAGTGAGTCACATGTGAGCATCTTCCAAGAGGAAAGGGGAGACAAGATGTAATAGAAATTTCTTGGGCCATTTTGGGCAAAGGGAATGGACAACTCCCATAGAAAGGGTGCTCACACATGTGTGAGCATCATTAGGAGCTTAATTGGTGTAGGAATTACAAAATTAGGCTAATTAATCTAGGATTAATTAGAGGGGTGGGCTTAAGGGGGATAGTGATAGGTATAGGTTAGGAATCTAGGCTAGGTTTAAGGTTAATTTAAATTAAATTTAAATTAACCAAGGTTTAGAAGAAATAAGATAAGTTGAAGGAATAAATAAATTAGATAAGATTTATGGAGAAACGTGTATTAAGTAAAATCTAATACATTAGGGAAGTATTCAAATTAAATTTGAACACTTTAGGAATATGAGTCTAATTAATTAAATAAATTTAATTAAATAGATAGAGGAATATAATAGGTATAACTATTTTATTAAAATTAATTATAGTGTTATAGTGAAGATTAATTAAATTTAATTTAATTAATGTTAAGTGACTAAAGATATTTTTTAGACATCTACATTTTGCCCCTCTTTGATGTGGCGTTGAATACAACATCATGTCATAGAAAAGAAAATAAGATTCCCCAGAGAGAATTAGATACCTACGAGTCATGTCAAAGCGATGATGGTGAGAGAGTGTGCCCCCTTGAGAAAATAATGTGAAACAAAAATTTGTGGGATTTTTTCAAAAATAGGTAGAAAGGATGAGAAAAGAAGGAAGAGAAGGAGAAAGGGTGAAAAATGCATGACCAATAGGGTGGTGGGAGAAAGCGGGATGAAAAATGAGGGTCAGGACAAAAAACATGCCAAGGGGGCTATAAGTATGAGCAAAAGGCCCTATAAAGTGTCACTTTTGGTATTCACAATAGTAAAATTAAGATTGAGTGGGACCCACCAGTATGTGATGAAACTTGAACTTATGATTTACGCTTTGCAAGTTTATTTATTGCTTTAGAAATTAGTCGTACATAATAAACGCACTAGGAAAGTGGGTGGGACAGAGACGTCGATCCCCAGATCGGTGTCCTCGCATATGTTGATCCCAAGATCAATGTCTTCACAAACTCAGGAAGGGGGAAAAGGCAGAAAAGATGCCAGTGCACCATACCAACGTGTCTGCGTAGATCGGTGTTTGCACTAAAGATAGGAAAATACCACAAAGGGGAGAAAGAAGCGTGGAAACACACTGACCGAGGGGAATGGGTATGACTAGGGGAAAGATACCCCACTTGGGATTGGGTGCTAGGAAGAAATGGGATAAAATTGATAGGTTTAGAATATTTACTGACATGGTTAGGGTGAATGCAGGTTTTGTATGCACCATTGAGACGGTGCAAGCACTGGTCGCCTATAATGGAGCTATGAGAGGAGCTCATAGTAGATGAGTTGGGACTATTTATAGCAGTTGGGTTCGATCATGTGCACCAATGGCCTTGGCTACAAGCACACAATGGAATGATGACTGCCCTAGTTAAGCGATGGCACAACAACATGACCACCTTCCACCTGCCAACCGGGGAGGCCACCATCACATTATTGGAGGTGTGGCAAATACTAAGAATTCTTATAAGAGGGTTGATCCTACTGTACTGATTGGAGGATTCAGAGCACTACATGGAGCTCACATTTTATAAATCAAGCAGGAGGATTCCTATAGATAGGACATGGATGTCATGACAGCCAACTATAGCTCATAGATTGCCCCGATTAGCCTTATACTTGACAGGGTTGATCAAAGGTCACATGTTGGCTAACCTCTTAGGTCATGGATTCAAGATGGGATGGGAGAGGGCACTCACGGAGATGTTAGAATTGAGTACAACCTTCTTCTAGGGCTACACTATCCTAGGACAACACTACCATGATCTGCACATGTGTGCATACCGTGGGGTGCAAAACTCTGGCACAAGGGTGATGTTACTCTTAGTATGGGAATGAGAGCACAATGTAGTGCTTCCACCGATCTAGATCTAGGACATGAGATAACACAGTGAACCATACTCATGTTGCTATGGACCTCTGATGAGATACACCTCTTTGGGACAGACCAACTATTAGAGGCAGATCATAGACAAGATGTAGGTATTTTCTTGGAGACATTTCATATCCTATGAGCCATGGGGATTCATAGATGAGCTAAACAAGGTTCAGGGTGAGGAGGACGCCATCCAGAACCTCGCATTTGTGCAGATAGATTGTTGGTTGATGGGTCAGACTATCTACTAGATTGGGCAGTACTGCCCATCACATGTGATGAGACAGTTCGGGGTGTAGCAAGATGTAGTCCCTGATGACGTACTACACCCTCATGTGATGCAAGAGGCGAGCTTATAGGGGAGATACACAAATTTCATGATAGTTAGAGTGGCTTGGAGTACCATGACACCAATGTCATGGGTATGGAGGCCAAGGATGGATGATGCAGGTATGTCAACAACTTATTCACCATAGTGGACATGACATATGTCTGTTCGACTTACAGATCTCTTACAGATAGCACCATGTCAGTAGACTGTGGATGACATGGACATTGATAGTGGATGATATGGAGGAGAAGATGGAGCATATGGATGGGGGGATGCACCTAATTCCTCAACAATAGGGGCAAGGGTAGTATGCATGAGGGTCCCATAGACTCAGCGTAGGGGGGCACTAGTGTAGGCACAACCACAGCCACAACTACAGCCACCATCGGCACCATAGCAACAACCACCACAAGTACCTCTGTATACACCAGTATTAGCATTGCCATAGGCACATGGGGTTCAAGACATGGTACCAAGGATAGATTTGGTTTGGGTACATGATATGCTAACTCAGGTCACGCAAGAGAGAGATACTAGTAGAGTATGGGCGAGGACCCTAGAGAAGGGTGGGGAAATAATGAGGGGTGAGAGGGAGAGATTTTAGATGGAGGTTTCTAGGCTATAGGGTGAGTTATAGATAGAGAAGGCGTGAGCGACGAGCCTAGAGACTGGTGGATCAGGAGTACCTGCTCGGGATGATCTACAGCAAGAATTGCTACAAATGACACAAGAGAGAGAGGTGTTGCACTGAGATAGGTCGTCACTTATCGAGAGCAGGGAGATAGAGAGACAGGTAGCTTCAGGGCAATCGGGGGTTGCATAGGTGTTTCAAGATGCATTCGTGGAACAGAGGAATGCAGGTAGAGAAGAAAAGGAGGTTGCATATTACATGGGTTTGTACCATCAGGTAGTCCTAGAGGATTAGAGGTAGCCTTCATAATCTAAGAGGAAATGTATACAGAGCACAAGAAAGGCATACCAAGGTTTAGTGGGCCTACCACCTAGACCACCTCTGGATGACACCAAGGGAGGGTCATCCTATCCAGCTACATGAGGAACCCCTAGTGCCATTCATACACAGTTTTGTTTTTGGATATATGAGATGAGATGTATAGCTAAACCTAGGTGCATTTATGATGTATATTTTTGGTGTACCATTCGATTGGACTATTCGATGTACTTTTTATGATTTATGTGACACTATGATTCTCATGGACTGTGATGGACTCTATATTATTTGATGAGCTATATAATGATGCAATTTATCCTATAGGATGTTCATTATTATACTTTTTCAATGCATTTATGTTTCTATATGATGTGTTTATTATGAAAATGATGATACTGACTTTTGATAATGCAGGATGTGATGTGATACATACTATTTGGCTATGATGATGGTTCTAACTTCTATGATGCAGATTAGCATAGAGTATGTGTATGATGTGTGTATGATATTTGTACAAGATCGTTATGATTAGGATGACATATGGATAATATATGTATTTATGATATGATGTATGCATGTGGGCATATTATGAGGGATTTATTTTATATGTTTGTAATGGATATTAAATGTTTTATGATTATAATGGATATATGTGATGGAGAATTTTAAAGGATGTAATGGATATTTAAGTATTAATGAAATGAAAATGTAATGAATAATGATATGTGGATAATATGTAGATATGAATAGATCAAATGTAATAAGATGAAATTAACAAAATGAACCAAATAATAATGAACAATTCTATGTGATAAGTGAAATGTATAATGGATGTAGTAATGATAGGAATATAAAGCACTCGATAAAAGTGGATTAATAAAATAGATTAAAGTAATGAACAAAATGAAACTAAATGTAATATGTGGCCTAATGCAATTATTCAATGCAACATTGATGCAATAAAATGCAATTAACATGACATGTAAACTAATGCAATGAATATAAGATGTAAATTAATACAATTAAGACCTCTAAATTGAGATATCTCTTTGTGTGTATCAACAAAACTAGGAGGGTCATTTAGCTAGCTAGGATGGGGGAATAGGGAATAAATGGGAGCCTCAACATGCAAATCTAAAAATGCACCTAACTAAATTCAATGGGGAATTGGAGGATTATATTGTGGTAATGTGGAGAGCATACCCTAGTTTAATTTTGCATAAGGAGGTATGCATCACATGCTAGACAGCGTGGATGACATGGTTCATTTGCATGGACTAGAATCTCAAACAAACAAGGTAGATTTAGGAACATAGATTTGGATAATCAATCATGATGGAACAATGCAGTATCACTCATGAGGAAGCCGAGAACACCCAACTCTTGATGAGGGACTTGTTGGAAAGTGTACGAAACCCTGCTCCCAGTGAGGCATGCATAACCATAACTGCATAGCCAATAAAAATGCCCTAAAGTACCTACAAAAATATCATTCCACAAATGACACGTATTCCAATATACACCATTCAAGATGAACCAAGATATTTAAGATCGAGGCAATCATGAGTAGGCTCTATTGAAATACAAAGATAAAATCAACAAAAAGGCCTCATGACCAAGCAGTCATTCAGTCCAAAATTCTTGCCATGATTAGGATTGTGTGGTGTAAGATTGATAAGTCAAAGCAGGAAGGATATAGCCTAACAAGAAAAGATTGATTAATGTCAAAATAGGTATTCATTAGAAATAGCTATGAAATGAACAAGTATCTAGGAAACTCGATCTCAGAACTGATTTGGTGAAAAAATCATGTAGTCAAAGTGTATGTGATAAGCTCAGTGTAACAGGGTAAAGCTCAATTTGACAGGGTTAGGTTCAGTGTGATGGGACGATGGGAAAATTATGGTGGATCCTTATGTATGATCATGAAGAAATGCCTCACCATGAAGGGGTAAGAGGGTTGGTGAGGTGAATGAGGTGAGTGGACATGAAGTGAGAGTGGAAGTGGAAGCGTACCTGATAGGATTCTCGCACAGATACAGGATGGGGATTAAAGAATTTGTAAATGGGTGGGAAGATGGAAAGTGAACCTAATAGATAGTGGATCCAATTTTTCTACACATGGCTCCTGAGGTGGGTTTTCACCACGCTACTTATCCAAGGCACTTGATTAACAGGTTTTCACCATTGGATGCTTATTTCTCTTTAATTTTTTTTAGTTTGATTTTTGGTTTTTTTTTAAATATTGTCTTATCCTGTTCCCTAAACTTTGTGGACCTTGGGTGAAGATAAATATTGTCTTATTATTGCTTCTATAGAGGGTTGTCTAGAGAGAGTGTTTCCCCTTTAGAGGACGACCTCAAACTGGTAAATACCTTAGTCGGTATATAAATAAGACATTGAACAAAGTCTTGGCTTATCCCACCAAGCTTAGGAATTATGTGTGGATGAAGGTTCGAATCAGGAAAATAGTGACTAAGGAGTCGATGTGGTCCACTAGAGACTTAATTTTCTCACATGCATACAAATCGATTGTTGGGACGTCACAAATCTTACTAAAAGCTATTAATTAGTAGCCTACCCAGTTCACCTGCAAATAGTGATTTATTATAGTGCAAGGGGAGGGAAGAATCTCACCCCAATATTCCTATCATATGTGTCCCAGGGTATTGTGCTGTGAAATATATCTTCGTAGAATGACAACAATGCCTGGTAAAAGGAAAAAATGTGGGCACCCTCTCGGGGGTGACAATGTTGTGTAAACTGACGGACTACCAAGCAATGGGCCTATAATATTTTATCTGAAGTTGATTCCCTAAGGTAGAAAGTGTTTGAATTGTCTCCATTGTTTTAACCAAGTAAAAACATAAATGAATTGAAAAATATGTTTGAACATACACAAATGAAATTTTATCGAGTTCTATTAGCTTTCCCAAAAATCATAAATTACATGTTTCCTGCAAGGTTGTTTTGTCCCTTGCAGGATTTTTCAGACATCTATTTGCCAAATCCGAATGTTCCAAGGTATACTTAGCATAGTCAATGCCTTTGATAAAAGTTGGATTAATTTATTGCTATTGAAAAAAATCATAACAAAACAATCAAACCAACAATCATTTAGTCCAAAATTGGTTCCATATAGTCCTGAATTGCAATCAATCTATGTCAGATTTAGGGAAGCATAAGAAATCCAAAATACAGTTACTCCTTTCCTACAAAGAGAATAAGATAGATAACCAAACCATTAGTCAAAAACAACGTGTTTTGAAAGAAACCCAAGTTTGTGCCCAACAAGATGAGAAATATGACATGATTATATTCAACAATAAAGTCGCCAACCTCATTGCCAAATTCCAAGTGATCCAAAATTTCATTGCACCTGCTAGAGAAACCTACGATGAGGAGAAATAGACTTTTCCATCACTTCATCAATTTCCCATCATTCTAGTCTTTCATACATCTCCAAATCTTCCCACTTTTGACTTAGGAGCACCATCATCCATTTGGACTTAAATTTTGTTGTCTTGATTGACCTGCATCCAAATAAAAGAACAATCCAATCAATCAAAGTCAAATTCTTCATACCTTCATCAAGATCCCATCAATATTTAGATTTAAGATTTTATCAAAGTGTCATTGAGATACTTATCCTTAGCAATCCTAGTTGAATTACATCACTTAAGAACATTGTCCATATTGAGTGACTAATTCATTTAAACCAGTATCCTATTCTTCTTGAGATCATTATTCTATCTCCAAGTATAATAAAGATATCATCAAAGTATATGAATAATTATATTTAACAGAATCTCATTTCACTAAGGTTATCCAAAACCTTCATTATCTAAATCAAATCAAATTGAGGCCCTGCCCTCACAATGTAATCCTCAAATCCAGCATCTCTAAGGCCCTACCCTCACAATCAAACACGTCCAAACAATATTTCCTAGCTCTAAGTTCACCCTTCATCCATCATCAAATATTTCATTCAACCCATTTCTAGACTTCAACTTTCAACTATCATTAATCCAAAGGTCATTGTTGTATGGTTGTATTAACTCGATCACAAGCTAAAAACATGAGGCACACTAAATAAAACTCTCATGATGATGAGATGAATCCTTTTGTGTAGATGTTCTCCCAAAGCACTAAGGTGCATGTTGTAGACATTACTAATGACCTTGATGAATGAGAATTGGTAGATCAACCTGAAAGACCTACTCAAGTGGATGACCTCCTTAAGGATCTATACAATTTAGAAATGGTTGAAAAGGCTATTAGTCAAAACAAGGTTGAAATCTTCATGAGCCTTGTTAGGAATGGTGTCACGCTGCCCGTAGATTTGATGAAGCCTTTCTTTACAATAATGTGATAAGGGCTATTATCCCTACTGATACTTCAACCCAAGCTACATCATTTCAAGACAAAGGAAAGTCTACTTCCAATGGGCCTTCTACATCCACGGTAGCGCCAATGGCTGCACAAGCCTTTAAAATGACATCAAAAGTCCTGCAAAGAATCCTTAGTGTAATTCCTACTTTGACCGCCCATACTAGTACTCTTACAAAAATGAATGCATCTTCTGCCATGGACACAAACATTTTGAACATCGGTCAAACATCTATTCCACTCATGCAAGGTCTTTCATCATCGCACTTTACATTCCCATCATCTTTTGTGAAGACATCCACACAACAAACATCTCAAGCATATCACTACACTCCTCCCACATCAAGACTTACATCATCCACCTAAGTTCAGTGGACCCACAATAGTGGGTTACACTTTTTTGCCTAAAATGACAGTGAAATGTACATTATATAGAAAAGAAATCACTTTCAGACGCATATTGCCGCTAAACCGTTACAAATTGGAAGATGAAGTAAATTAAAGTCTTTTAGGTTTTTGTGTCTAGATTCTAAATATTTTTTTTTAAATGGATTTTATTTTAATCTATTTTTCTATCTCACGAAATCTAGTACGTAGTTGAAAACAACATTTTTAAAGAGTGACACACACTTCATAATGCATAATTTTTTTTTCTAAAATAGATATCAATGTGATTCTTTCGAATTTATTTTTGTAACATCCATATCTAATGTATGGAATTAGTTTCATGACTTTATCCTTATTATTTCATGTTTTATTAATGTTTCAAGTTGGATTAACCGTAATTTTGACATATTTTTGTTTCATAACTTGTAACTTGTTGTGTATATGTCCAATTTGAAATATATATTTTTTGATAGAAAAAAGACTTCAATACCTAGTGCATGGTTATTTTTCAGAATTTTTTTCTCTTGTTTACTATTTTTCCATGAATGTCGAACATAGAGGTTTATTTTTTGTAAGAAACCTACATTTGATTGACGTCAAAAAACATGTACATAATAAAATCAAAATTTATTAAATTTATAACCATTAGGAAGATTGTTCCGATTACTTGTGTAATGCAAATGGGCTTGTTAATACTATTTCATTTGAGCCCTCTAATTGAGCCCCAAAGACATGAAATCTTCAGAAATTTCTTGTCATTTGCAAAATAGGCCTAATTAGGAGGTTTCGATCAAAACTAATAGGTTTCGATCGAAAGTACTTGCCAAATTTGGTATGGTTAAAAGCTTAACTCATGTACTTTCGACCAAAAGTACTTTCCTACTTTCAGTAGAAACCCAGTCAGTTGATTTAATGTTTTTTTAGACTAGTAACGATTTCATATTGTTGATGATTTGTAGCATCAGTTAGAATAATCACATTATTGAAATCATACGCACAAGTACTCTCCATATATCAAAGATTATTACTAGCAAAATTAATAATATAATAATATGTATGCATATATATTTAATAAAGAATGGCTTCCTTATATATATATATATATATATATATATATATATATATATATAT
>MU223593.1:2601047-2630036 GCA_018584345.1 Thuja plicata
ATCTACCCAGAACTGTCCCGAACTGCCTAAGACAACACTACGGGCCTTCTTTATATAGGCAATTTCCACCGCTCGAGAAGGTTCCAAAAATTTAGCCCTTAGGGCCGACCAAACTTAGAATTATTTTTTTTTTTTTCAATTTAGTACATCAAAGTCGGCTCAAAATAACTTTTGAAACTCGAAAATTTTGAAGGAAAATTATTTTCTGCTATTTCAGGTGGCCCAACTTCTGGAGACCATAAGTCATCACCAGTTGACCCGATTGACTATTATAACCCCATTTCGGAAAGGCCACGAAGCGCTCTACAACATTTGAATTATGCAAGCATCATTCAACCCAAGTTTCGACCTCATTCGGGGCCTCTAAAGCCTTCAAAACTGAGCTCGAAGTTTCTGTATCTTGTTTTCAATACCGAAATTTTTTTAATATCTTCAAAACCAGACTCGATCTAGCCATGAAACTTTACTGGTAGGCTAATATGACTGAGATGAACCTCCACATGCAAAATCAGAATATTCCGAGATCGTATGACCAACTTACTAAAAATAGCAAGTTTCCATAAATAGCAGCTCTACACAAGGTAGCCCTTATTGAAAAGAAAACAGAAATATTTGTGGGTGATGCAAGATTGCCCTTACACCCAGGATGCTCCTGCATCATGAAGTCAGTAAAAAAAGCATGTATATGGATTCAGAGAAACTTGTATTTTACTCTGCCCTATCTAGTCAAGTTTTAAACAAATTAAACACCTGGGTGATAGAGAGTGGGGCTTCCTGGCACATAACAGAC
Organism: Thuja plicata; assembly: GCA_018584345.1. NCBI lineage: Eukaryota > Viridiplantae > Streptophyta > Pinopsida > Cupressales > Cupressaceae > Thuja > Thuja plicata. The sequence goes on from MU223593.1 coordinate 2,601,838, forward strand.
TTCAAAGAAAATCTAGATTCCATAGATGAAAATTTTGATGACGAAGTAACTATTGGAGATGATACAAATTATCTAGTAAAGGGAATTAGAACCTACACCATTAATCTAAAGACATACATCTCACTCCAACTCATAGGTGTACTATTTGTATCTAGGATAAAAAGAAATCTAGTATCTATTTCAGCACTCGAAGACAAAGGGTAAAAAACTACTTTCATGGAAGGGAAAGTAATAGCTTGGCCCAAGAGTTCAAACATCAAGAATTCTCATACCATCGAAACAAGGCATGGATTCCTCTACAAGCTATGTACTTCACCCTCTCAAGCCTTAATCCATGATTCAACCAATGCAAGTGAAATTTAGCACATGAGACTAGGACATTTTAATTTTCGTGGCTTACCCTCTTTAGAAAAGATGGTAACAGGACTACCTAAGCTCGAACCTTAACATGAAGGGGCCTGCAAAGGTTGTGCATTAGACAAGAACACCAAAAGCATCTTTCATAATAGTGAAAGTAAATCTAAAATTGTACTATAACTTATTCATTATGATTTATGTGGACCTATGTATGTTCCCTCCGTAAGGATTTTGTATTATATAATATTTGTAGATGACTACTCTAGGAATACATGGATATACTTTCTAAAATGTAAAGATTCTGAAGAAATTCTTATGAGGTTTAAAGAATTTAAGGCTCTAGTAGAAAATATATCAGGGAAGAAAATTAAAATACTAAGAACAGACAATGGGAGGGAATACACTTCATAAATATTTCAAAACTTTTGTAAAAATGATGGGATTAAGAGGGAGTTCACTATTCCCTACAACCCTCAACAAAATGGAGTTGCAGAACGAAAGAACAAAACTATTGTTGAGGCTACAAAAGCCATGATGCATGATCAAAACCTAGAAACTTATCTTTGGGATGAAGCTTCTAGTACTTTTGTATACATCTAGAATAGATGCCCACACTCCCATATAGAAAATAAAACCCCTGAAGAAGCATTCACTAGAATTAAACCTAATATAAGGCACTTGAGAATATTTGTTTGTCCAGTTTACATTCACATTCATAAAGAGAAAATATCTAAATTAGAACCTTCTGGAAAGAAGGGAATTGTTGTTTGGTATAGTGAAACTTCTAAATCCTACAGAGTTTACATTCCAAGGAAAATACACATTGAACTAAGCAGAGATGTGATATTTGAAGAAGATATTGCATTTAAAAGATCCAAGGATGAAAATGAAATAAATGATGAAGATTCTCAAAGGATTCCCCTCCTCAGATTCAGAGGGAGACTCAAGAAATCATATAAGACAATAATTTCATTAATTCCATGGATATCTCTAATGAATATAGAGTAAAAAATAAAACACCTTTATGGGCTAGGAAGATGATTGAAGAAGTAGGAAAATATGTAGCCCCTCCAGGAACTTTCAGAGAAAACAAAAGATAAAATAGATTTCCCAGTTATGTTGCACTCATGAGTAAACTTATAAATTTAGAGCCCTCAAATCTAGAGGAAGCCCTTCAACATCAAACTTGGAAGGATGCCATGACAAAATAGTATAGATTTATTCTCAAGAATAATGTCTGGGATATTTTACCCAGACCCAAAGACAAATCAGTGGTCTCCTCCAATTGGTTATTTAAAATCAAATATGTAGCAAATGGAAGCATTGAAAAACACAAGGCTATCTTTTTTGCAAGAGGCTTCTCTCATAAAGAAGGTATTGACTATGAAGAAACATTTGTTCTAGTTTCTAGGTATAGCTCAATCAGAGCTGTAATCACTATTGTTGCATCTAAGGGATGGAAAATTCATCAAATGGATGTAAAGACTACCTTCCTAAATGGGGTGATTCAATAAGTATACCTAGAGAAACTTGAAGGATTTATAGAGCATAAGAAACAGTCTCATGTTTGCATATTGTTCAAAAAGCACTATATGGTCTCAAACAAGCTCCCTGAGCTTGGTATGAAAGGATAGATCCTTCTCTATCTAAACTTGGTTTCTCCAAAAATGATGCAGACCCAAATCTTTACTTCAAGATAATAGATGGAGAAATGTTGATTATGATTCTTTTTATTGATGATTTATTAATCACAAGAGAAGATCATATCATCACTAAGTGCAAAAAAGATCTAGCATCCAAATTTGACATGAAGGATTTAGGAATTCTGCACTAGTTCTTATGTTTAGAAGTATGACACCATGCAAATAACATTATCCTAAATCAAGGTAAGTATACTATTGACACCCTAAAAAGATTTGGGATGATGAATTGAAAACCTATGTCTACTCCAATAGAAACAAATCTGCACAAGTTAAAAGAAATAACTACTGACTCAGTGTTAGAATAAATGAGAGGGGAGGTGAATTAGTGGCCTCAAAAATATTCCAATAAGTTAACCCAAAAACTTATTACCACAATCATAAGCCTCTAGTTATCTTCAGTCCTACAAGATGAATGCCTTGAAATAATCTTAACAAATAACTACTGCTCGGAGTTCACTATTAAACCTTATTATTACTGTTTACCGATTAGCAGTCTTTTATATACCAAAAAGCAGTAAATAACTTAGTGTATACCAATCAATCCATATTAGTTATGTGTAATGAAAAACACAAAAGTAATGACTCATAAACACATTGACACATGGATTATTAACGTGAAAACCCTGTTAAGGGAAAAAACACTTGGGACCGGTAACCCAAAATTTTCACTCTTCTGAAGTGAACTTGATGAAGATCCAAACCTATTAAAGGTTACAAACACACTATTAGGTGTGACCTTGTTAGAGGATTTAAATAGAATAGTTTGTCACTTGATATCTGGCATCTCTATGCTACCTTTTATGACCAAACCCAATGTAGTTTTCCAAATGGTATCTGGCATCTCATGCTATCTTCATGATCAAACCTTTTGATACTCCTTGGGATGTATCTCAATATAGAAAGGATTTTTAAGTCCTTCTCGGTTAAGAGACTTTATGATCCAATGGTTAAATTGAAACAGTAAATGATTTGTTCACATATACAACTATACTATGCAGATTTTCAGATCTATTGTAAGCTTGTAATACCTTTCTGATCAATGTATCTTTTCAATACCTTTGCTCTACTTTTTTATGCTCTGTGATGTTGTGCTTCTCTATTGCTTGGTGTCTGCAGAATTAGCTTTGTTCTTCAGCTTGATTGATCAATCTTGATTGAAGACTTCATTCTTCAATAATTTCTCTTCAGCATCTTCTTTCTCTATTCACCCCTAATTCATAATGAATTAGATTGTCTCTTTATAGACATGATTTCACCATTTATCAGTTCTTGACTTTCTTGTTCTTGGAGTGATCCGCAATTCTAGCCAATCTTGCTTTAAAGCTTTACTTTAGTTTTATCTCATAGATTTATATTTGACAACTGGAATAAAACAACTTTAAATCTCTTAGTTATCTCTGGATTTAACTTGTTGATAAAAACAATATTAACAACTAGTTAACTCCTTCTTTAGCTCTTGCTAGCTAAGTCTTTTGACATTTCTGAACTTCAATTCTTTTTCGGTGTTTAACTCTTTGTTAGCTTCGGTTAATACTTTAGTTGTCCTTGGGTATCTTCGTCAGGGGATTTTGTCTGTCGGGCATCACTATGAAGTTCTACTTGTCGGTAATGCTTGTGATTCTGCTCATTGGTAATGCTTTCTTGGGTTTCTTGCTCGGGTATCACTATGACTTTCTTCTCGGGTTTCTCTGTCCGTCGGGGTGCACTGCCCGTCGGTGTTTGTTGTCACAAAGTGAATACTGATCTTTTATGCATTATTGAAAGCATAACCTTAATCTTTCTGATTCTTTGAAGTCTTTGACACTTTGTATATAACCAATCAGATTATATTAAGTTGACATCAATGACAATACATTAACTGATTTAATGTCTTGCATTAACTTTCTGTAGCTTGGTGATCATCAACTTAACATCTTCAAACATTCAATCAGTTATAGTTCATCAATATTTCCCTTTGGCATTGATGGCAACATACTACATTATCACACTATATTATTACTAATACAATATGAAATATACCAGTTGTAGTTCATCAATCTCTCCCAAATCTTTTTGTTCTATAACCAATACAAATGTCTGGTTCTCGGTAAGCTCATATAGCTTAGATTGGTTTCTTGCAGAGTGCTTTCTTCAATCTTCAATCCCTTCACTAGATAGATGTAGAAGCTTCTGATTCTTCCTATGGTGTTGTCTCTCCATTTGATTGTTCCTCTCCTTGATCATCTATTTTTTCTTTGATAGCAATAAGCCATCTCTCCCTCTTGACATTCTCTCCCTTTTGATATTCTCTCCCTTACAGGTTACATATTTCCCTTAGGATATTATCTCTCCCTTTGATGGATATTTCATATGTATGTATAATCTCTCTTCTTTGGATCTTCCCAGGATACTTTGTCCCTTTGGATAATTAGGAACTTCTGTCCCTTTAACAACAATGCCAAAGTAAACTTTGATCATGCTAAAGTTATATCCTTTCACCCTTTTATAATATACTCCTTGAATTTCCCTATCCATCAACAATATAGTGACTCTTGTGTTTGGTGTAGATATGTACCTTGTTGTGTACTAATGTCTCTTTGTAGTCCATTTATGTGCTTGCATCAACATGAATGATCTTCTGATTATGTTTAGGCTGATGCAGCCTCCTAATCAGCTTACTAACCAATAGACAAGGGTCAGACCCCTAGTCTCTTTATCAAGTACTCAAATGTATCTTTAGGCAATGGCTTTGTGAATATATCAGCTAATTTTTCCTTTGATTGAACATATTCCAGTATCACACCTTTCTCTTGCACTTGTTCTCTTAAGTAATGATACTTGATAGAAATATGCTTTGTCTTAGCATGCATGACTAGATTCTTAGAAATTTTTATTGCACTGGTATTATCACAATAGATAATCACTGGTTCAAGAATCTTCATATTCATACCTTCCAGTATCTGTTTGATCCAGGCAATATTAGAGCAATTTGCTATAGCAGCCACATATTCTACTTCTGTATTAGATTGTGAGATGCATCATTGCTTCTTACTGATCCCTGTGACAATTTTGTCACCCATGAAGAATGATCCTCCAGTTGTGTTCTTTCAGTCATCTAAGTTTACAGCCCAATCAACATCTGTATAGACTTGAAGCTCAAATTTGCCTTCTATTTTATACCATAAGTCATAGTCCTCGGTGTTCTTTAGATATCTCAAAACTCTCTTGACAGCAGTCATGTGTGATTGTTGGGGAGTAGCAGAGAATATTTCAACTATTCCAACTGTATGTGCTATATCTAGTCTAGTATGAACAACATACATTATTTTGCCAATCATTGATCTATACAAGGTCTGATTTACCTCATTTGATTTGTCTTCTTTTGTCAGCTTACATCTGGTTGCCATAGGTATTCCAACTGGTTTGGAATCTTCATCACTTCCTTGATGTATTTGGATTGTGTGATATATATGTCTGCATCTTGTTGAAGAATCTGTAGACCAAGAAAGAATTTGATCTCCCCAAACATCGACATCTCAATCTCTTTTCTCATTTCATTAGCAAAGGATTTACATAACATATCATTACCCCCAAATATGATATCATCAACAAATATTTCAACAATCAGAATATTACCATCAGTATCTTCTTTTAAGTACAGATTTCTATTTTCACTTATTCTTACAAATTCAATGCTTATGAGATAGGAGTGAAGTCTTTCATACTAGGCTCTAGGTGCTTGTTTCAATCCATACAAGCCTTTGTGTAGTCTACATACCATTTTCCTCCTGTCCGAATCAATAAACCCTTCTGGTTGTTCAATGTACACCTCTTCTTCCAGTATTCCATTTAGGAATGCAGATTTGACATCCATCTAGTATACCTTGAATCCTTTGAATGGAGCATAAGCAAGTAAAATTCTTACTCCTTCTAGTCTAGCAATAAGTGCAAAGGTTTCTCCATAATCAATACCTTCTTCTTGTGCATGCCCCTTGCATACTAATCTTGATTTATTCCTTGTGACTTCTCCATTCTCATTCAACTTGTTTCTGAATATCCATTTGGTACCAATGACATTCTTGTCACCTGGTCTCGGTACTAATATCCATGTATTGTTCTTTTCAATCTATTCTATTTCTTCATTCATAGCACTTATCCATTCTTCATTTTCAAGTGCAGTGTTAACATATTTGGGCTCAAAATCACAAATTAAACATCTAGTGTTCAGTGACTTACTTCTTGTTCTCATTCCAACCTTCTTGTCTCCTACGATCTGGTTTTGTGGATGATGTCTTCTAACATACTTAGAAAGTATCAGCTCAGCTCTGTGTTCATCATTATGATCATCATCTTGACCTTCATTCTGATCTCCATCGCTCAGAACATCATTTTGAGGAATTTCTTGATTTTTGGTAATTGAAGCCTGATGCTCGGGTGCAATACACTGTTGCTTAGGAGCGATACACTATTACTTGAGTAGAGTGTCAGGTTCTTCAGTATAAACAAACCTGTTGTAGTCTTATGGTTCTTTTCTCCTTTCCTCATCATTTATCTCTGCATATTCTAATATTTGCACTTTCATTGATTTTGTTAGAGGACTTGTTAAGACATTTATAATCCTTTCTCTTGGTAGAATACATTAGAAAGATACCTTCATCACTTTTGGAGTCAAGCTTTTTATTTCTATCATCTTTCAAAATATAACATTGACTACCAAAAATTTTGAAGTAACTTACATTGGGTGTGTAACCATACCAAAGCTCATAGGGTGTCTTCTTGGTGTCTTTCTTCAATTCTACTATGTTCAATGTGTAGATAGTAGTACTGACAGCTTCCCTACAAAATGTTTAAGTGATGTTTTTCTCTATCATCAGTGTTCTTGCACAATCAACAATGGATATGTTTCTCTTTTCAGCAATCTCATTTTGTTGTGGTGTTCTTGGTGCAGAAACATGTCTTTTAATTCCATGCTCATTGCAATAGTTAGTGAATTCATTAGAAACAAATTCTCCTACTCTATCTGATCTTAAGCATTTCAATTCCTTACCACTTTGTTTTTCTACCATAGCTTTATACCATTTAAACATCTTGAATGCTTCTGATTTTTCTTTTAAGAACATAATTGTCATCATTCTAGAATAATCATCAACAAAGAGAATGAAATGTCTATCACCATAGTAACTCTTTATTCTCATGGGTCCACATAGATCAGCATGGACTAATTCTAGAATATCATTAGATGTATGGGCTTTCCTCTTGAAACTAGACTTTTTCATCTTATCTTTTTGACAATTCTTACACGTGATATGCTCGGGCTTTGACATGCTCGGTAAGCCTCTTACTTTCCTTTTGTTGCTTATATTTATCATGTTGTCAAAATTCACATGACGTAATCTCTTATGCCACAACCATATGTCTTCATTTCTAGCCATCAAATAAGTGGTTTTAATATCGTCAAGATAGAACAGGTTACCTTTTGTTTGTTCACCAGTTCCGATCAACCTTCCTAATTCATTAAATATCTTTGCCTTCTTATTCTCAAATGCTACTAGGTGACCTATGTTATTCAGCTGTGAAACACTCAATAGATTATAATTAATTCCTTTTACCCAGTATTCATTTTCACATTTGATCAAGTTATTCAACATTATAGTTCCTTTACCTTTAACTAGACAAGGTGTGTCATTACTCATTCTTACTGATCTCCCATTATAGTATTCAAAAGTTTCAAAATTGTGTTTATCACCGGTCATGTAGTGAGTGCAGCCACTCTCTATAATCCAAACATCATTCTTACTAACCTTAGATACGAGTTCAGTATCTACATACATTTATTCTTCGTTTGAATCATCCTTCATGGCACAAATACCATCTCAATGTCTTCATCAAATTTGGTGTCAGTATCTCCATCTTTGTTCTCAGCTATGTAACAAGCCTTCTTCCCTTTGTCCTTGTAGTCTCGGGTATCTCTTCTGTCAGATTTTCGGTTGCTTTGGTAATCTTTGTTATCACTTCTATCAAACTTCTTTTCATATGATCTGTCATTACTTCTGTCATCTTTTCTTCTGTTAGGACATCTAGCAACAAAGTGTCCAATCTCTTTACAATTAAAACATACAAGTGGTAATTTACCTTTGTATCTACCTTTGCCTCTCTAAAATCTTCAATCCCTTAGTGTTTCAATCTCATCAAGATCTTGGTCATCACTATCACTTTCACTATCATTTCTAATAGTGTATTTATGACTTGAATTACTTATTTTCAAAGAATATTTTAATACAGACTCAATAGATGGTAAGACACTATTATCAAAGTTATTCATCTCAAATGAAATCAGTCTACCAACCAAACCATCTAGAGTGACATTATTGTTTTCTAATTCTCTCATTTCTTGCATAGAAGATACTCTAATGGCATATACAGGTAGTAAGTTTCTTAGGATTTTACTTACCACTGTCTCTTCTTCAAGTATGCCTCCAAGTCCTTGGATAGCATTGACTACCTCTTTTATTCTGTAGTTGTACTAAGTGATATTTCCTCCTTCTCTCATTCTTAGGTCATCAAATTTACCTCTTAGGCTTTCTACCTTAGCTCTTAGTACATTAGCATCTCCTCCATTTACCAGCTTCAATTTGTCCCACATTTTCTTTGCAAAGGTGCAAGTTTTGACATCTTCAAATTTAGCATCAAAGAGTGAGGAAACAAGTTCTATCATCATAGAATTATGCTCATGCTTTTCTCTTAATTTCTCAAGTGTGTGAGGTCTTGTAGGAAACACATATTTAGTATCCAAGTATTGAGTAACATCATTTCCATTACCTGATAGGTGGAGTCTTATCCTACTTTGACATGATGCAAAGTTGTCCTTGTTCAACTTGGGTACATCTCGTTTGCTCATCTTGTGATCTTTTGCTTAGGTATTGAAACCTTCCTTCTAAGCACACAAGCTCTGATACCAATTTTTAGAATAACTAAGAGGGGGGTGAATCAGTGGCCTCAAAAATATTCCAATAAATTAACCCAAAAACTTATTACCACAATTATAAGTCTCTAGTTATCACCAGTCCTACAAGATGAATGCCTTGAAATAATCTTAACAAATAACTATTGCTTGGAGTTCACTGTTAAACCTTATTCTTACTGTTTGCTGATTAGCATTCTTTTATTTACTGAAATACAGTAAATAACTTACTGTATACCGGTCAATCCAGATTAGTTATGTGTAATGAAAAACACTAAAGTAATAACTCATAAACACATTGGCCCATGAATTTTTAACGTGGAAACCTTGTTAAGGGAAAACCCACTTGGGATCGGTAACCCAAAATTTTCACTCTTCTGAAGTGAGCTCGATGAAGAGCCAAACTTGTTAAAGGTTACAAACACATTGTTAGGTGTGACCTTGTTAGAGGATTTAAACAGAATAGTTTTTCACTTGATATATGGCATCTCTATACTACCTTTTATGACCAAACCCAGTGTAGTTTGTCAAATGGTATCTAGCATCTCATGCTATCTTCGTGATCAAACCTTTTGATACTCCTTGGGATGTATCTCAATATAGAAAGGATTTTTAAGTCTTGCTTGGTTAAGAGACTTTCTGATCCAATGGTTAAATTGAAATAGTAAATGATATGTTCACATATACAACTATACTTTGCAGATTTTTAGATCTATTGTAAGCTCATAATACCTTTTTGATCAATGTATATTTTCAATACCTTTGCTCCACTACTTTTTTCTTGGTGATGTTGTTCTTCTCTATTGCTCGGTGTCCACAGAATTAGCTCTATTCTATAGCTTGATTGATCAGGTTTGATTAAAGACTTCTTTCTTCATCAGTTTCTCTTTAGCATCTTCTTTCTCTATTCACCCCTAATTCATAATGAATTAGATTATCTTTTTATAGACATGATTTCACCATTTCTCAGTTCTTGACTTTCTTGTTCTTGGCATGATCCACAATTCTAGCCAATCTTGCTTTAAAGCTTTACTTTAGTTTTATCCCGTAGATTTCTCTTTAACAACTGGAATAAAATAGCTTTAAATCTCTTGCTTATCTCTGGCTTTAACTTGTCGATAAAAACAATATTAACAACAAGTTAACTCCTTATTTATCTCTTGCCAGCTAGGTCTTTTGTTGTTTCTGAACTTCAGTTCTTTTTGGTGTTTAACTCTTTGTTAGCTTTGGTCAACACTTCAGTTCTCCTCGGCTATCTCCGTCAGGGTTGCCTGTCCGTCAGGGTTGTCTGTCTGTCAGACATCACTGTGAAGTTCTTCTCATCGGTAATGCTTGTGATTCTAATCATTGGTAATGCTTTCTCGAGTTTCTTGCTTGGGTATCACTGTGACTTTCTTCTTGGGTTTCTTTGTCTATCAGGGTGCACTGCTCATCGGTGTTTGTTATCACAAAGTGAATACTAATCTTTTAAGCATTACTGAAAGTATAACCTTAATATTTCTGATTCTTTGAAGTCTTTGACACTTTTTACATAACCATTCAAATTATATTAAGTTGACATCAATGACAATATAATACATTAACTGATTTAATGTCTTGCATTAACTTTCTGTAGCTTGGTGATCATCAACTTAACATCTTCAAACATTCAATCAATTATAGTTCATCACTAAGAACCTGCAGATCCTACTCTTTACAGATAAATAATTGGATCTCTAATGTACTTGGTGAACACCAGACCATATATATGTTATGGAGTGAATGCTCTTAGTCAGTTCATGTGTGAACCTAAGCAATTACACTTAGTAGAAGATAAACACATCCTATGGTATCTTTGTGGCACAATCAGATGTGGGTTAAGATATAAAAATGTAGATCTTAACTTCCATGGGTACACTAATTTAGATTGGGATAGAAATATTATGGATCAAAAAATCACCTTAGGGTGTTGCTTCAGTTTAGGATCAACTATGATATCCCTGTTCAATAGAAAATAATCTTCAGTTGCTGAAAACTCCACAAAAGCAAAGTATATGGCAGCATCTATGGGAGCACAAGAAGCAGTATGGTTAAGGAAGCTTCTAGTTGGATTATTTAGGAAGCCACAATGACCTACCATCATCCACTGTGACAAATAGAGTTGCATAAAACTCTCCTTGAACCCAGTATTTCATAATATATCTAAACACATTGAGATACCTTATTACTACATTAGAGACATGGTGGAGAAAAATATAGTTGAGTTTAGGTATGTTAGTATAGATGACCAGAAAATAGACATCCTTACCAAGGCTCTTGCAAAAACAAAGGTAGAATACTTTAGAGGTAATCTTGGCATGGTTGGACTTACTGAGAATGGGTCTCAACATCTTTAAGTCATTGTACTAATGAAATGTTTCTATAATTTTTAAAGCATGAGTGTTGTTTCATGACTTTATGGGCCATGTGTATATTATTAAGAAGTGATGACTTCTAAATGATTATCACTTGTACTTCTGGAAGTTATTGCAAGGTGATAATATTACAATAACTTGACCTTCTATCATGGTGGATATCATATAGTTGATATCTAAGTAGATCATGATAGATCATATCTTGTAAATCAATATCAACTAAGAGATAGATATCATCACTCACATCTACGAGTTGTATTATATAGATATATCATGGTGGATTAACATTCATGTACAAACCATGACTATGATGTACCTATGGTAGGTATCACATGGGTGATACTTGTGCACATACCTTACAGATAGTGAGAGTACTTGGTGAATATCACGAGACTTGATATTTGTAGGCCATTACTTTGAGTACTTGGTAAATATCATGAGACTTGATATTTGTATGCCATTACTCCTGATATCATGAGATGATGTCATTATGGTGGATATCTCCAAATTGATATCCATAAACATGGTATAAAATCTAATATTATATTAAGGTAATATCTCTCCCACACCATGTGTGGACACGCTTCAGCATTCTGTGATTATCCTCCCTAGCTAAGAGGGAGTGTTGATGATTTGTAGCATCAGTCAGAATAATAATATTATTGAAATTATAAGCACAAGTACACTCCATATGTCAAAGATTATTATTAGCAAAATTAATAATAAATAATATGTATGAATATATATTTAATAAAGAATGGCTTCCTTATTATATATATGATTACATATATATATACAAGTGTAAATGAGAAATCATTATATTAAATTATCTTAATAAAAATAAACTAACTATGAAACATAGTGAAATGACTAATTAATATCATCATGTGTTAAATTGACTAACAAGTCGATGAAGACCGATGGTTATAAGGAGGGGGCAATAGTAATTAAGTGGAGTCATGTCCACGAATCTGATCATAAAATTTAAAAGACTACTATGTACAAATCTGATCCAAAATTTAACACATAAATAAAGATGTTGTTAGAATATCTAATCGTTACTTGTATTTATTTATTTAATTAGCAGATACTTATGGAATCCCTACATGTTTTTTGTCCTCTGGTCCAAGTGGGAGGACAACTCATTTTATGTAATTCCTTTAATAAGGAAATTAGTTTATTCCTCCTTAAGAGGACATCGACACTTGTCACACACACTTATGAATGGTGGCATTTATAGACTTAGGAGTTACATTCTAACTCCCCTCTCTCATCTCTATTTAAGAGATGCTCCTCTCTCATTTCTCAAGGATGAATTTATTGTAATGTGCATCTCTCTCTCTCTCTCTCTCTAGGCTATGACCTCATTTATAACATCAAAAAGGGGTTTTTCTTTGCTTTTCCCCTTATAAAATATCTTGTCTCCTTTGTCTTTGGCTCTTTTGATGAATGCTCTTGGATTTGGTTTTATCATGGTAACATTTCTCCCTTTCCTAGCTCACTTGGATTGTTTAATTTCTTTTGCTCTTCCATTATTATTTCTTACATGGTATAAGAGCAGGTTACTAATCCTCATTTTGAGCATAAAGGTGTCAGAAGTTACCATTCATGGAGCACTCCTTGTTTGGAGATTCTTTATCTAATATGTGGTTTTGTAGATCTTATATTTTTTTACAATATTAGAGTTTGAAAAGAAGCTTGAATGCCATTACATAATTTCATCCATGTTTTGTTAACATTTGTGATTGTAGGATTTATATGAGTTTTTTTAAAGTTTTTTTCTAACCCTCTTTGGATGGCTTGCCGCCAAAGAGTAGAGTTTGAACTTTTTTTTGGTTTGGACGCTTCACCGCCAAACCCATTGCATATTTTTTTTACTTCCTTGATATCTTAGTTTCAAATGTGCATTTCTCTTGAAAGTTTATGCTTGTAACCTCTGTCGGGAAACTGCAAGGTTCAAGTTTTTATTTTCCTTGGTTCATCTTATTTGCAGGTTTCATCAAAAATAACTTCATTTGTAGGAAAATCTCTTGCATGCTTATCTTTATCTCAGAGTTTATCTAATTTCTAACATTTGATCTACAGGTTTCTCCTCATAATTTTATATATAATCTCTCTTCTATATCTTAATCTCTCTGTTAATTTCTCTTTGCCTGCGATTTCTTGGATCATATCTCCTTCTCTTTGCATTTGATACTATGGATATATAAGAGCATATCTATAAAAATCATGATCTGGGTTTTGTGTAGAGCCCTCCAATTTAGCTGTTACACTAGCAGTTTTCCAATATTCACCAAAATTTGAGAGAAACACAAGGTTCTTTACTAATTTTTTTTGCAGATTTGCAGGCGTACCTTAGTCATTATTCATATCTCAGTTATTATCACTGTTTTCATTCATGCTTTTGCTTGCAGATTTATATGTCTGGTTTTCTATCTAATCTTGTTACATCTCTATAATAATTTTTGTTGGTTTCTTGGTAGAGTTTTTAATACATTTCCTTACCAAATATTTCATCCATCTCTGGTTTTATTAATATATCAGTAATATATCTCTATTTTTTTAATCTCCCTAACTAATCCCCTTGGCTCGTAGCATCTCATTGTTTTCATTTCCCTTGTTGACGGGCAGCACATTCCTTACCATAAATCAACACATTATCCTCCTCCTTGCGCAACACTTATGCGCTTGGATTTGGTATTAATTTTCACCCTACGCAACCTAAGCTTATTGCTTTACCATTGTTGTTCCCATGCCTTCGGGCTGTTCATTCTCTCTCCTTTGTTGTTTGCATGCATTGTGCATCATTTTATATTGATTGGTATTACATTGTGTAGCATTCCATAACATTATGTGTAGCTGTTTGTCATTTTTTCTTGACTGTCATACTTCCAGCACTACCCTCTATTATAACTCCTCCTTTTACAAGTTCTCCAAATTGCAAAGCCTCTTGAATTATTAAAACATATTTTGTCTGCCTCCTCTTAAAAATGTTTTTGTCTTATCTATTAAAAAATGTTTTTGTTCTATCTCTTAAAAATAGTTTTTGTCTGATTCTCTACCCTCACAACATTCCATTGCTAAGTCTCTTTATTACTTCACTCCCATCACAACATCTTCACCCTCTTGTCTTTCACTCTTCCTTGGCGCAGTTTTGTTCACTTGGCAACGTTTAAAGTTAAAACGTTAATACATTTTTAGTCTAGATTTGTTATCACTTAAAGCTAAAAAAAAATTTCTATCATCATACTTTTATTTTAAGGATTTCCCATCGCATCCTTTTGCATGGTTTGGTGGCACCGCTGAGACAAGCCCTTTCAGCAATACTACTATATTCATCGATAGCCTCCTGTGAATAGAAACGTTAGAAGCTGCTATATCAGCCTCCTTACTTGGCGCCTAGTTGTTGTTCGTCTTTAACTATTTCAGCTCTCCCTTGAATAGGACTTTCACTGCTTAGCAACTCTCCAATCACAGCTTTTAAATGTTTTTTTTATTCTTCTCCTCTCGCAGTTTAATTGGATTGTAAGGACAGAGATAGTAATTAGTTATATCGCTAGAAGACATATTACAACAATTTCAAATATTGCATCTCTCTTGCTTTTTTCATTTCTCTGGTATTCTAACATTGTTTTTGCAGTTAAGAATCTTGTTTCCTCACAATAGTGTATTGGTATTATTTATGTTCTTTTTCTACATTCAGTAGCATTCGCAGTAAGAATATTTGTTAGTTTCTTTACTCGGAGATTCTGCAACTTCTCTACTCTTATTCATTTCTAGTTTATTAATCTATTTTTAGTTTTAGTTTGAACAATCTTTGACTCTTTTTTATTAATTTTATAAATTTGTTCAAATCTTTATTTACATAAAAAAAAAAGTTTAAACTCAACACATTTTTTTTTAGTTTAATATTTCTTAATATCGCTTTAACCCTATATTTATTATATCAATTCTAACATAATTCATTTGCCTTTTCGTTAATTAGTTGCAATAAAAATTGTTCTTTCATTTAAACTAAAAATTTTAATTTTTTTCAAATATCTTTTTAATCATTCAAATTGTGAGTTACATTAAGTTAAATTTATTTTCCTTGATCTTTATCATTATATATTCATTGTATTTCATTCTATTTTAGCTAATCTTATCTTTTCTTAATTAATCATGTCTACCCTAATTTCAGATATCAAATTAAATAGTTCTAACTATCTGGCATGGAAAGCTTTCACTTTGATTATTATTCATAGGAAAGAAGATTATGTTCATTAAACAAAGGGGGTAATCGTTCTTTTTATATATTAAGCTCCTCACTTCATTCCATCATTTAACATTTTGTTAAACTGCTATACACTTTGTATTCCTCTATATTATTTACTGTCAGATCTCTGCTTTGTTCAAAACAAATTTATTTCATTTCAAATTGTTAATTATACCTTTATTTAAATTATAAACTTTAATATTCTGTTTACTCAATTAGTCTGGGTATTTTCAATTATAAATTTCTTTACGATCAAGTAATTATGTTCTATCGACTATCTCAAATTAGTTCTCATGTTCACCATCAATGGAATTTTATAACTGATATCCATATCATTAATGTTGCTCTTACATTTATCTCTTCTTTATCTCCAATTATTCAAGATTATGAGCTTATCTTACGCTATTGCCTTCATGAGTATCATTACTAATTTTATTAATGAGCTTGATTTAATCTATTTTGCACATAGTTGCAATTTATGCTTTTAGAGCATCTCTTCATGCACATAGTTGCATTTTATGGTTTTATACCATTCGTTAATATACATTTTACTACATCTTGTAAGTTGCACCAGGGTACCCTATAATCCTAGTTAACTATGAAGGACCTATCAGTTATAGTTGATTCATAGTTACCTCATTCTTCGAAAGGACCCGTGGATTATCCATCCATCCTATAAATGGTGTGCACTTACATTTTATGGAGTTTCCCTCCACTTTTTTCCTCAGTGAGAGGATGATTCTTTATTTTGTTCCTCAGTGAGAGGTTAATTATTTATTATGTTCCTCAGTGAGAGGATAGTTCTTTATTATGTTCCTCAGTGAGAGGATGATTCTTTATTTTGCTTCTCAGTGAGAGGATGATTCTTTATTCCGTTCCTCAGTGAGAGGATGATTCTTTATTTTGTTCCTTAGTGAGAGGTTGATTCTTTATTATGTTCCTTGGTGAGAGGATGGTTCTTTATTCTGTTCCTCCGTGAGAGGATAATTTTTTATGGGTTTCCCTATAGTTTCACATTTTCTTGAAGGCAATATGTTATTACTTCTCATAATCCTGCCTTATGGTTCACATCGATAAAACATGCTAGAAAAATCAGGATCTTTAGTTAATTTGGTGCTTGAGTCACATATTCTAATAATTTCTCATTGTCTCTCTCATATTTCTTTGATTAATATACTAATGTGATAATGCACTACATTCTTCATTTCTTAGATCATGATTTATGCAGGTGGTGGTGTTGCATCCCATCTCTTGCAGTGAGATAACTCGTTAGTGGATTGTCTATATCCATGTAATTGACGCAATGTTGATGCAAGTTTCATTAGTTGACCTTGTCTCAGGTCATTTGTGTAGCAGTATATTTCTTTCATGGGAGCATTGATAACTACTTTCGTACCTAACTTGTTCATTTTTATCTTGATACCATGTTAGATCCATTGCATTTTATAGAACAATTACATTTATCCTTAACCCTTTATCTTAGTTTACTCTAAATGAGAATTTTGTTAAAATTATCTTCTGATGTTACAAATTTCAAAAGATATACTAACTTGAATATGAGATGGAATTCTACTTGTGGATAGTTGCCTTGTTTCTTGTTCTTGTTTCAGGTGATCCATCAAGGCCCACTAAAGACATAAATTCATTTCCACATGTCATATGAATCACAATACTACTTGAAGATGTGCATATACTTCCAATTGAATATATTTAATGGACTCATCTAGTTTTCTTGAATCTAACAAAGCTACTTGTACATCCCGTTTCTAGAAGACCACTTGCAAACTTAAAGACAATACAATTTCTTCCTTATATTGAAGATCAAGTTGAAATTTTTTGTTAAAATTGGGTTTCATACCCCTTGTTGTAAACACCCCAAGTAAATATTAAAGGGGGTGTTAAAATATCTAATCTTTACTTGTATTTATTTATTTAATTAGGAGATTCTTATGGAATCCCTACATGTATTTTGTCCTCTAGTCCAAGTGGGAGGACAACTTATTTTATGTAATTCCTTTAATAAGGAAATTAGTTTATTCTTCCTTAAGAGGATATTAACACTTGTCACGCACACTTATGAATAGTGACATTCATATACTTGGGAGTTACATTATAACCCCTCTCTCTCATCTCTATTTAAGAGATGCTCCTCTCTCATTTCTCAAGGATGAAGTTATTTTAATGTGCATCTCTCTCTCTCTCTCTCTCTCTCTCTCTCTCTCTCTCTCTCTCTCTCTCTCTCCTCTNTCTCTCTCTCTCTCTCTCTCTCTCTCTCTCTCTCTCTCTCTCTCTCTCTCCTATGGCCTCATTCATAATATCACAAAGGGGTTTTTCTTTGCTTTTCCCCTTATAAAATATCTTGTCTCCTTTGCCTTTGGCTCTTTTGATGAATGCTCTTGGATTTGGTTTTCACATGGTAACATTTCTCCCTTTCCTAGCTCTCTTGGATTGTTTAAGTTCTTTTGGTCTTCCATTATTATTTCTTACACGTGCTTTTTTCTTATTTTGAAAATTTGAAATTTGAAGAATAATTTGTATTTTTTAGAAGGAAGACATTTGGAAATGCATTTTTTTGCATTTTGTCAAATTTTAGAAGAGCATTTTTGCAAAGGAAAGCGATGGGAAATAAAAGGACAAGGGTAAATAAGACTACACGAAAGTATTCAACTAAAACCAAACAAAGACTACGTGAAGAATTATTGGCAAGATATTATCGTATGAAGAAAGCTCTCTCTCTCTCTCTCTCTCTCTCTCTCTCTCTCTCTCTCTCTCTCTCTCTCTCTACTTATTTTTNAACGCTCTCTCTCTCTCTCTCTCTCTCTCTCTCTCTCTCTCTCTCTCTCTCTCTCTCTCTACTTATTTTTGAAAACTATGGTGAATGCATCAACTAACAACATGTATATGTTAGTGAATGGAATTTGGTTCCACTAGATGCTACTAATACAAAAGATGAAGTTGAGGATGAAAGGTTCAATGACATTCCATTGATTTATACTGACTATGACCATATTTCAGGATTGATCAAAATTGGTACGTATATTTAGGTTTCATAATCTCAATTCATAATTTTCGTCTCATATATACTTATTTACTATGATTTAGAAATATATAGTTTTATACAGGTCTCTTTAATTTAAATTTATAGGTCGTTAAAAATATATTGTGCAGGACATGTTTTTGCAGTCATAACAGAGCCTGAAAATGTAGGTGTTAGTTACTATTTATTGCATTGCACTGGGGAGAGAAAGAATCTAATAAAGAATGAAATAAGCGATGGAATTATGTTTATCTATATTTAATTTATTTATGTTGTTTCTTGTCTGTGTAGGTTCAATTGTTGAGAAAGGAACATGTTTAAAGAAAATCAAAATAGTTAAACATGGGATTTAGTTTATTTATTATCAACCTAACAACAAGGTTTATCACTATAGCTACCTTGTAATTGCTACTACCCTATCTCTTCATCCAGTCGCAGGACGTGGCATTCATAAGTGGAAACTTGATATTGATGATCATTAGATAATATTACATGTTATCCAAGACTGAGCCGAACCACTTGATGTGGCATAGAAATAATGCATATATGTTTGCAACTTGTGTGAAGTTTGGTTGAACAATTTGACATAAATATACATTTGACTTAAGCCTGGATACATGGCTTAAGGGGACGATTTAAATTCTTATATTTGTATTGTGATAATTTATTTGTTGTTTAGTTAGGACATGTATTAAGGGGATGATTTAAAATCTAAAATATGATTCATGTACATGCAAGATGTTGTATTGTGATAATTTCGTTGTTGTTTACTTCAAACATGTCTTAAGGGGATGATTCATTATTGTTTAGTAAAAACATGTCTTAAGGGGATGATTCATTATTGTTTAGTAAGAACATGTCTTAAGCGGATGATTCATTGTTGTTTAGTAAGAAAACTTCTTAAGGGGATGATTCATTGTTGTTTATTTAGAACATGTCTTAAGGATATGATTAATTCTTGTTTAGTAAGAGCATGTCTTCAGGGGATGCTTTATTACATATCTCAATGAATGTATGCTTGATATTGCAATTTTATAATTGTTTAATTAGGACATGTCTTAAGTGGATGATTTAATACTTATCTCATTGAATGTATGCATAATATTGCAATACTTTAATTTTAGTTGATTAATTAGGACATGTCATTAAGGGGATGATTTAATACTTATCTCATTGAATGTATGCATGATCTATCAAGTATTAAGAAAATTTAATTGTTCATTAATTAGGACATATCTTAATACTTATCTCATTGAATGTATGCATGATCTATCAAGTATTAAGAAAATTTTATTATTGATTAATTAGGACATGTATTAAGGGGATGATTTAAAATTTATCTCATTGAATGTATGTATGATCTATTGTATTAAGAAATTTGTATTATTGATTAATTAGGACATGTCAAACATATAATTTCAATCATGAAACATATAAATTAGATCATGAAACATGTAAATTAGATCATGTCAAACATATAAATTAGATCATGAAACATATAAATTAGTGATGTCATGTAACTGTTTGAATATGTTAAGTTGATCACCGAAATACAGAAGGATAATGAAAGACATTTTATCAGTTAATGGATTGTATTATCATTGATGGCAACTTGATATAATCTAATCGGTTATAATCAAAGTGTCAAAGACTTTAGAGAATCAGAGAGATAAAGATTATGCTTTCAGTAATAAATAAAAGACAAGCATTCACAATGTGACTTCAAACACCGATGGGCAGTGGTAACCGACAGACATAGATCACCAAAATTCAAGTCATAGTGATGCCCGAGCAAGAACACCAATGAGCATTACCGAAAAGCAGAATCACAAGCATAACAGACAGTCATAAACATAATGTAAACCGACGGAGAAACATGAGGAGAACTGGAGTGTTGACCGAAGCTATCAAAGAGTTAAACACTGAAATTAACTTGAGTTCAGAAACAACAAAATACCTAGCTGGCAGAGCTAAATATGGAGTTAACTGGTAGTTATCCCTGTTTTCATTGACAAGATAAAGCCAAAGATAAGTTAAGGATTTAAAGTTGTTTTGTCCAGTTGGCAAGAAGATCTCTGCGAGATAAAACATGAGTTTTGATTTAAATCTAATTGGTGAGACTTGTGGATCACGCCAAGATCAAGAAAGTCAAGAACCTAACAATGGTGATATCATGTCTATAAAGAGACAACTCAATTCATTACGAATTATGGTGGGTGAATGAATGAAAAGAGGATGCTGAAGAGAAATTGATGAAGAGAAACTTCATACAGTCCTGATCAATCAAGCTGAGGAAAGAGCTAAATTTTTCTGCGGACACCGAGCAACAGAGAACAACATCACTGAGCAGAATCAAAGTGGAGCAAAGGTATAAATTGAGATATATTGATCATAATATTTTTATGAGATTAAAATAGATCTAAAAATCTGCAAGTATAAGTTGTATATGTGAATAGATCATACTATTTTAGTTTAACCATTGATTCATAAAGTCTCTTAACCGAGCGTGATTTAAAGATCCTTTCTATATTGAGATACATCCAAAGGAGTGTCAAAAAGTTTGATCATGAAGATAGCATGAGATGCCAGATACCTATTGATAGGCCAAGTGAGTGTTTGATCAAGGATGGTAGCATAGAGATGCCCGATGTCAAATGACAGACTAAACTTTTAAATCCTCTAACAAAGTCACACCTAACAGTGTGTTTGTAACCTTTAACAGGGTTGGCTCTTCACCGAACTCACTTTAGAAGAGTGAAAATTTTGGGTTAACGATCCCAAGTGGTTTTTCCCTTAATAGGGTTTCCACATTAAAAATTCATGTGTCAATGTGTTTATGAGTCATTACTTTAGTGTGTTGCATTACGCATAGCTAATTTAGATTGATCGGTATACTCTAGATAATTTACTATCTTTTGGTAAATTAAAAGATTGCTATTCGGTAAACATACAATAGAAGGTTTTACAAAGCATTCTGAGCAGTAGTAATTTGATAAAAGTATTTGAAGGCATTCATCTTATAGGACTGAAGATAACTAGAGGCTTAATATTGCGGTACTAAGTTTTTGGGTTGATTATTGGAATAGTTTTGAGGCCATTGATTCACCCCCCCACCCCACCCCCCCCCCCCCCTCTNTTCCCCCCCCCCCCCCCCCCCCCCCCCCCCCTCTCAGTTATTACTAAAAATTGGTATCAGAGCTTGTGTGCTTAGAAAGGGAGTTTAACAGCTCAAGCAAAAGATCACAAGATGAACAGATGAGATATGCCCAAGTTGAACAAAGACAACTTTGCAGCATGGCAAAGCAGAATAAGAATCCACCTATCAGGTATTGGAAATGATATTGTTCAATACTTTGATATTGAATATGTTTTGCCGAGAGGACCTCACACTCTTAAGAAATTAAGAGTTAAGCATGAGCATAACTGCGTGATGATAGAACTTGCATCATCACTCTTCGATGTTGAGTTTGAAGATGTCAAAACCTGCACCTCTGCAAAGAAAATGTGGGATAATTTGAAGCTTGTACATGGAGGAGATGCCAATGTACTAAGAGCAAAGGCAGAAATCCTAAGAGGGAGGTTTGATGACCTAAGGATGAAAGAAGGAGAAAACATCACTCAATATAGCTGCAAAATCAAAGAGGTAGTAAATGCTATCTGAGGAGTTGGAGGTGTACTTGAAGAGGAGACAATGGTAAGTAAAATCTTAAGAACCTTAATGCCTATATATGTTATTAGAGTTTTTTCTATTCAAGAAATGAGAGCAGTTGCAAATAATATAGTTACTCTAGATAGTCTGATTGGTAGACTAATTTTATTTGAGATGAATAACTTTGACAATAGTGTCTTACCATCTATAGAATCTGCATTCAAATCTTCTTTAAAGATAAGTAACTCAATTCATAGACATGTTGTTAGAAATTATAGTGACTGTGATAATGAGGATCAAGGACTTGATGAGATAGAAGCACTAATGGCCAGAAGATTGCAGAGAGGCAAAGGTAGATACAAAGGTAAATTACCACTTGTATGTTTCAAAGAGGTTGGACACTTTGCTGCAAGATGTCCAAACCAAAGAAAAGATGGTAGAGGAAATGACAGATCATATGAGAATAAGTTTGATAGAGGTGATAATAGGGATTACCGAAGCAACCGACAATCTGACAAGAGAGATACCCATGACTACAAGGACAAAGGGAAGAAAGCTTGTTCCCTAGTTGATAACAAAGCTGATGACACTGACATCGAATCAGAAGAAGACATCAAGATGGTATTTGTAGCCATGAAGGATGATTCAGATGAAGATGAAGAAAGGTATGTAGAAACTACACTCATATCTAAAGTTAGTAAAAATGATGTCTGGATCATAGATAGTGGCTGCACTCACCATATGACCGGTGATAAACAAAAGTTTGAGACTTTTGAATACTATAATGTTGGTTTAGTGAGAATGGGAAATGATACACCTTGTCCAGTTGAAGGTAAAGGAACCATAATGTTGAATAACCTGATAAAATGTGAAAATGCCTACTAGGTAAAAGGAGTGAATTATAATTTTTTAAGTGTTTCACAACTGAACAATTCAGGTCACAGAGTAGCATTTGAAAATAAGAAGGCAAAGATTTTTAATGAATCAAGCAGGTTGATTGGCACCGGTGAGCAGACAAAAGGTAACCTTTTCTATCTTGATGACACTAACACCACTTGTTTAATGGCTAGAAACAAAGACATATAGTTGTGTCACAAAATATTGTGTCATGTGAACTTTGACAACATGATAAAGATAAGCAACAAAAGGAATGTCAGAGGCTTACCAAGCATGACTAAGCCCGAGCATATCATGTGCAAGAATTGTCAAAAAGGTAAGATGACAAAGTCTAGTTTCAAGATTAAAACCCATACATCTAATGCAATTCTAGAATTAGTCCATACAAATCTATCTAGACCCATGAGGACAAAGAGATACTATGGAGATAGGTATTTTATTCTCTTTGTTGATGATTATTCTAGAATGATGACATTCATGTTCTTAAAAGATAAATCAGAAGCATTTAAGATGTTTAAATAGTATAAAGAAATGGTAGAAAAACAAAGTGAAAATAAATTGAAATGTTTAAGGTCAGATAGAGGAGGGGAATTTACTTCAGAAGAATTCACTAACTATTGCAATGAGCGTGGAATTAAAAGACATGTTTCTGCACTGAGAACACCATAGCAAAATGGAATTGCTGAAAGGAGAAACAAATCAATTGTTGACTGTGCAAGAACATTGATGATTGAGAAAAGCATCACTCAAACTTTCTGGAGGGAAGCTGTCAATATTGTTGTCTATACAATAAACATAATACAATTGAAGGACACAAAGAAGACACCCTATGAGCTTTGGTATGGTCATACACCCAATGTATTACTTCAAAATCTTTGGTAGTCATTGTTATATTTTGAAGGATGGTAGAAATGGAAAACTTGACTCCAAAAGTGATGAAGGTATCTTTCTAGGGTACTCAACCAAAATCAAGGCTTATAAATGTCTTAACAACTCATCTAACAAAATCATTGAAAGTGAAAATGTGAAAATAGATGAATTTGCAAAAAAGAATGATAAGGAAAGAAAAAAGGAACCATAGGACTACAATAGGTTTGTTTATACAGAACTTGACACTCTACCTGAGCAACAGTGTCTCACTCCCGAGCATCAAAACATTGCACCCAAGCATCAGGCTGCAATAACCAAAAATCAGGAAAATCCTCAAGATGATGTTTTGAACAATAGAGATGAGAACGAAGGTCAAGAAGATGAACATAATGATGAACACAGAGCTAAATTGAAACTTGCCAAGTATGTCAGAAGACATCATCCACAGAATCAATCATAGGAGACAAGAAAGCTGGAACAAGAACAAGAAGTAAGTCACTAAACACCAGATGTTTACTTTGTGATTTTGAGCCTAAATCTGTTAACACTGCACTTGAGAATGAAGAATGGGTCAGTGCTATGAATGAAGAAATAGAACATATTGAGAAGAACAATACATAGACACTAGTACCGAGACCAGATGACAAGAATGTCATCGGTACCAAATGGATATTCAGAAACAACCTGAATGAGAATGGAGAAGTCACTAGAAACAAAGCAAGGTTAGTATGCAATGGATATGCACAAGAAGAAGGTATTGATTATGGTGAAACCTTTGCACCCATTGCTAGACTAGAAGGAGTTAGAATCTTACTTGCTTATGCTGCATTTAAAGGATTCAAGGTATACCAGATGGATGTCAAATCTGCATTCCTAAATAGAATACCTGAAGAAGAGGTATACATTGAACAACCAGAAGGGTTTGTTGATCTAGACAAGAGAAACATGGTATGTAGACTACATAAAGCCTTGTATGGATTGAAACAAGCACCAATAGACTAGTATGAAAGACTTCCCTCATATCTCATTAGCATAAAATTTGTTAGAACAAGTGAAAATAGCAATCTATACTTAAAAGAAGATACTGATGGTAGTATTTTGATTGCTAAAATTTTTGTTGATGATATCATTTTTGGGGGAAATGAATTGTTATGCAAATCCTTTGCTAATGAAATAAGCAAGGAATTTGAAATGTCTATGTTGGGGAGATCAAATTCTTTCTTGGTCTACAAATTCTTCAACAAGATGCAGACATATACATCACTCAGTCCAAATACATCAAGGAAGTGTTGAAGATATTCAAGATGAAGAATTCCAAACCAGTTAGAATACCTATGACTACCAGATGTAAGCTGACAAAAGAAGACAAATCCAATGAGGTAAATCAGACCTTATATAGATCAATGATTGTCAAACTAATGTATATTGTTCACACTACACCAGATATAGCACATGCAGTTGGAATAGTTGCAAGATTCTCTGCTAATCCCAAAGAATCACATATGACTATTGTCAAAAGAATTCTGAGATATTTGAAGAACACCGAGGACTATGGCTTATGGTACAAAAGAGAAGGAAAATTTGAGCTACAAGTCTATACAAATGTTGATTGGGCTGGAAACATTGATGACCGAAAGAGCACAACTAGAGGAGCATTCTTCATGGGTGACAGACTTGTCACATGGATCAACAAGAAGCAAGGATGCATCTCTCAGTCTACTACAGAAGTAGAGTATGTAGCTGCTACTGCAAATTGCTCCAATATTGCATGGATCAAAAAATTGCTGGAAGGTATGAATACAAAGATTCTAGAACTAGTGATTATCTATTGTGATAACACCAGTGCAATTAACATTTATAAGAATCCAGTCATCCATGCTAAGACTAAGCATATTGCTATCAAGTATCACTATCTGAGAGAACAAGTGCAAGCAAAGGAAGTGACACTGGAATATGTTCAATCAAAGGAACAGTTAGCTGACATATTCACCAAGACATTACCAAAGGATACATTTGAGTACCTAAGACAGAGACTAGGGGTCCAACCCTTGTCTATCAACTAGTAAGCTGACTAGGAGGTTGCATCAGCCTATACCAAAATTGAAGATCATTCATATTGATGCAAACACAGGGATGGACAACAGATAGATCTATACATAGCAAGGTACAACATTACACTGCTGATGGATAGGTAAATTCAAGGAATATATTATGTAAAGAATGGAACATGATATTTTTGTTTGGCATTGTTGCCAAAGGGAGAGATTATTTCATTATCATAAAGGAAAAGATATGATAAAAGGGAGAGACTATCTCATTGAATAAAAAGGGAGAGATTATCTCATTAATCAGAAAATATTATATCATTATCCATGAAGTGAAGTTCTTGAGAATCGAAAGAAAGAGTTAAATCAATATTCTAAGGGAGAGAAATTGATTACATATGAAATATCCATCTAAGGGAGAGAAGTAACAAAGGGAGAGAGTACAGACAAAGAGAAAGATTGTTGTCAAAAGAAAAAGAGATCATCAAGAAGAGGGACAGTCAAGGAAAAGCACATATCAGAATAGAGATATCAGATGATACATCTATCCAGTGAAGGGATTGAAGATTGAAGACAACCATTCTGCATGAAACAAATCTAAGCTATTTTTTAGCTTACCGAGAGCCAGATATTTGTAATAGTTACATTAGGAAAGCTTGATGAAACTGTATATTTCATATTGTATTAGTGATAGTATAGTATGATAATGTAGTATGTTGTCATCAATGCCAAACGGAGAGATTGATGACATGTAACTAATTGAATGTTTGAAGATGTTAAGTTAATGATCACCAAAATGTAGAAGGATAATGCAAGACATTAAATCAGTTAATGGATTATATTGTCATTGATGTCAACTTGATATAATCTAATTAGTTATAATCAAAGTGTCAAAGACTTCAAAGAATCAGAGAGATAAATATTATGCTTTCAGTAATGCATAAAAGACAAGCATTCACAATGTGACTTCAAACACCGACGGTCAGTGGTAACCGACGAATAGAGATCACCGAAAGTCAAGTCACAGTGATGCCCGAGAAAGAACACCAACGAGCATTACCGACGAGCAGAATCACAAGCATAACCGATAGCCAGAAATATAATGTAAACCGACGGAGAAGCCCGAGGAGAACTGAAATGTTGACTGAAGCTATCAAAGAGCTAAACACCGAAATTAACTTGAGTTCAGAAATGACAAAACACCTAGCTGTCAGAGCTAAATATGGAGTTAACAGGTAGTTATCCTTGTTTTCATTGATAAGATAAAGCCAGAGATAAGTTAAGGATTTAAAGTTGTTTTGTCTAGTTGGCAAGAAGATCTCTGCGAGATAAAATAGGATTTTTGCTTTAAATCTAATTGGCAAGAATTGTAGATCACACCAAGATCAAGAAAGTAAAGAGCCTAACAACGGTGATATCATGTCTATAAAGGGACAAATCAATTCATTACAAATTGTGGTGGGTGAATGAATGAAAAGAGGATGCTGAAGAGAAACTGATGAAGAGCAACTTCATACAGTCCTGATCAACCAAGCTAAGGAAAGAGCTAAATTTTTCTGCGGACACCAAGAAACAAAGAACAGCATCACCGAGCAGAATCAAAGTGGAGCAAAGGTATAAACCAAGATATATTGATCTGAATAGTTTTATGAGATTACAATAGATTTGGAAATCTACAAGTATAAGTTGTATATGTGAACAAATCATACTATTTCAGTTTAACCATTGATTCAGAAAGTCTCTTAACCGAGCATGATTTAAAGATCCTTTCTATATTGAGATACATCCAAAGGAGTACCAAAAAGTTTGACCATGAAGATAGCATGAGATGCCAGATACCTATTGACAGGCCAAGTGAGTGATTGATCAAGGATGGTAGCATAGAGATGCCCGATATCAAGTGATAGACTAAAATTTTAAATCCTTTAACAAGGTCACACCTAACAGTGTGTTTGTAACCTTTAACAGGGTTGGCTCTTCACCGAGCTCACTTTAGAAGAGTGAAAATTTTGGGTTACCGGTCCCAAGTGGTTTTTCCCTTAATAGGGTTTCC
>MU223593.1:2630144-2642368 GCA_018584345.1 Thuja plicata
GAAGGTATTCATCTTATAGGACTGAAGATAACTAGAGGCTTAATATTGTGGTACTAAGTTTTTGGTTTGATTATTGGAATAGTTTTGAGGCCACTGGTTCACACCCCCCCCCCCGCCCCCTGCCCCCCGCCCCCCCTCAGTTATTACTAACAATTAGATCATCAAACATATAACTTACATCATCAAACATATAAATTACATGTCAAACATGTATAAATTATATCATCAAATCATAGATCAAGTATGTAATCATCAAATCACATGTATGTATATAACATCAAACAAATGTGTCAAACATATAAATTAAGATTGAATAAAGCATGTGTACTTAATTTACATAGGTAAACCATCCAACATGCATACATAAAATAACTAATCATCAAATCATATATCAAGTATCTAATCATCAAATGTACATGCATATTTATTATAAAATGTAAAACATGTCCAACATTAAAAGTCTAGAGATCAAATAATATCAAATGTAACATATCAAACATCTAGAGTCTAGAGATCAAATAACATCAAATGTAAAATATCTCAAAAACATATAAGTGTCTATCTGGATCAAATAAGATCAAATGTAATATGTGTCAAACATGTAACTAGCTAGATGACTCCGCACTCTGGGACTCATCATGACGAATCCTAACTAAGTGGTCCTTAGAGTGACTATCATGTTGTGAAGGATGTGTCAAGCCCTAAAGAGAAAGTGATATATATGTATATGAGAAATATATGTATCAAGTGAGTCTCACGATGTACATGATCAGACCTTAGTGAAGGAGTAACAAGAGGCATCTCCTCCTGAAAAAAAAAAGCATATATATAATATACACATGATATCAAATTGATCTAGTTAAAAAAAAAGTAAATTTACAACATGAATTTGTATTTAGTTTACATTAAAAATAAGATTTACCTGTGTAGATGGTGGAATATGATAGTACTTAGACTCCCTAGTATCAATCATGTCAACCAAGATATCAAGATTTTGTTGGGCCTCATCCAGACTCAACTCTGCATCTGTGACATGGCTAGTTGACACACATCCCAATAATGATGAATGCAACGAAATAAGAAAAAGGAGATGACATGGAAATCGAAACATCACATGTCAAAAAATCCATGTAACATGTAGACATCATGCTAAACTAGATATGGAAGTGGCAGCTGCTCTAATGTCCCTAACTCTATCAATGGTTCCTTGAATATGGGTGCTACGAACACCATCATCTATTACAGGACCCAACGAAGGAGCAATAGCAGGTTCCCTTTGACCATCAATGGCCCTGTGTATTGGTAACTAATGATCAGGTTGATGATAAGCATCTTTGTTAGCAAGCCTACCATGCCCATGTCTGAGATATGGTGGAAAATCAGTGTAATTCATGACCTTTTGTAAATGATCCTCAGCATAAAGTTGTCGTGCAAAATTAAGTGGAATCTGGTTGTTATTTGGATAACGACCATGAGCAGAAAGAAAGCATGGGTATATAAACACCGACATAGCAGGATCTTAACATCTAGTAACCTGGTATCCCTTCACATACTTTTGATTGACATAAAATTGGAAACATTCTCATTTCAAGATGTCTTTGGACACGAAACCCTGTACCTCAATAAGAGAAATGCCATAAGAAACCTCTTGCCACTTCCTATCAAGAATAGACTCTATAGTGGCTACTGAATAGGGAGTAGCACCATGAATGTCATCCCTAATACTAATCAGGCTATCAAGAATGGACTGACAACTATTCTTATAAACACTAGAGCTACTAGCACTGTTTATCAAGTCTCTCAATCTTTGAATCTCCTGATTAGTTCATGAAAATAGTTCCTAGGGGGAATTGGTTGATCTGCCATGATGTCTAATAATATCTATGTGTACCTAAAAGATTTAATTTAATGTAAAGTTAAGTCTATATATTTTTCCTAAAATTGAAAAATAATTAAAGTGTAACTACATTCTTGAACGAAAATCAATTACTACATTTAAATGTAAATGTACACACTAAAATGAGTCAAATAAATTAAAAATTCTATGTATAGATAAGTATATACATACACACACACACACACACACACACACACACACGCACACATATATATATATATACACATACATGTATATATACATATATGTATGTATATAAATATATATACATATATATGTATATATACATACATATAGGTGTATATACATATATACATGTATATATATCATATATACATGTATATATACACACACACACACACACACATATATATATATGTATATACATGTATACATACATACATACATACATACATATGTGTGTGTGTGTGTGTATACATAACATGTATATATAACTAAAAATAGTAAATAAAATAATACAAGTATATACATAAAAAATATTTTAAAACCATGGAAAATGACGTCTAAAAAGTGGAAGCCACAACACTTTTGAAACTTCTGAAACCCCACTGTCCAAGTGAAAATGACAGGTGGGGTTTCAGATGGGGTTAAAAACCCCATCTTTATAACTTCTGATCGAAAGTTGTTTATTTTCTTGTTTTATATTTAATACGAAGCTTTCCATCGAAAGTATCCGAAATGAGTACTTTCGATCGAAAGTGTTAAACTTTTGATTGGAAGTTTTTGTGAGTTTCTATCGAAACTGCCCGATACAATTTCTGGGTTTGAGGCTTTTTGGAGGAAATCATTCCTCCAAAAAGTGTAACCCACTATTGTGGGTTCACCCCTCTCTTAATTTTATGGTAGTGAATAATGGCTTCAATATGTACTATTTTTTTTATGGTTTGGATAAAAAAAGTGAGCATCTTTATCAATAAGCATAAGGTGATGTTGTACGACAAGGTTCCAAATCATGGATTGGAACTATGAGTTGTTAATAATATTAGGTATGTGAGATTCAAGGAGGGATTTTTATAGGATCTCCTTATGAATGGGTGATGTTTTTAGGAGTTTAAGAGTGTAAATGTGTGCTAGAGTCTTCCCAAGGTGATTGAGAAGGTTGGATTGTGGAGTAGGTCGAGCAATGTGGATGGAGAAGAGGAGGGGGTGTCTCTTGGATAGTAACCCTTCCCCTTTGGTTAATTACATTACAATCAGTGCCTTTAATTGTGATATAGTTAACTTGAGCATCACATTCTTCTATGCAACAAATAGGGGAATCAAATCTAGATAAGGCATTGGTATGTTCATATGGAATGGTATTAGATGACGAGGCTTTGTATTTCACATGATTGAGGAAGGGGGTATTTTACATCTTAAGATGATAATTTGTGGATTGTGTTGTGTGAATCTCTACCTTAATTTTACCTTTGTCACTAAGGTCTTGAATGGAGTTTTAAAGCTTCATGCATTTCTTGGTATCATGACCTTTAATTTGATGGTACTCGTAGTACTCATTATCATTATACCAAGCAAGCTTAGGATGATTCTCATCATAAAACTTATTGACCATATAGACTGTCATATTTTGTTGAATGAGGTAGTGAAAGATGGAATCGAGGGGTTCCATGAGGGTTGTGTATTTATGACACAACCAACTGTTGGTATTAGTGTTATATTGTAATTGCAATGTCGACTAGTGAAATTATTATTTTGATTGTGATTGGGTCAAGGTTATTATTGATGTGATGGTTGATTGGTGCATTTTTATTGGATCAATTATTTTTATTAAATGGTGTTCAAATACTTTGGATATTTTTGGAATTAGTTACACCATCATTAATGGAAGGTTTGTTTTGGCTCAAAATTTGGATTTATCATTTGAAGAAGAATGGTCTTCTTTAATATAATGTTTGATAGTTCCTTGTTGAAGAAGACCTTATTCAATAGGTATCCCTTTTTAGCGATTGTCTTGAAGTCCTAAACACATACCATTTGTAGTTGAAATGATAATGGTTGGACCAAGTTTTGAATAAATATATTTACGAAGTATTCTTCAAGAATGGTTCAAGGGAATCTATTAGCAAGGCGTCTCCATCATTGTAAAAAGTTTTCAAAGGTCTCCCCATTTCTTTGTTTGGTCTTGAAAAAAATTGACAGAGATGCCTTATGTTCAATATTATATGAGTATTGTGCAACATTGTTTTTAGCTAGATAAATTTTTTTGGAGATGAACCCTTGAGGGAGACCCACGAGCCACTAAAGGCGGAACCACCTAAACTTATAGAAAATGGTCTCTTTAGATAATTTTTATTGTTTAATAATTCTTGGTGTGCTACATATAACTCCTTGAGATGTTGGATGGGGCAACCTTTTACCTTATATTTATCAAATTTAGGCATCTCAAAGTTTGGAGGGAAAAGTTGTATTGTGACAGTTTGATACAAAGGGTAGGGCCATATGTCTTCAAACAATTATTATTTTAAAAAATTTCCCCCATTTTGCATGTTTAAGATGATATTCCTCAAGTATTGATCTTTTTGAGTGAGGTTTTGCGCATTAAGAGCATTGAGTTTATTTTAGGTATGGTGTGTGCCAATGGTAGATGTGACTAAGCCAGACATTGATGGAGGTAGTGGAGGCACATATTGGTGAAAATTTGATGTGTGGATGGTAGATATGTTTAGGCTAGATGTACATGGTGCAAATAATGATGAAGTGTGAATGGAAGAGAAAGGACTAGAATGAGATTGTGCTTGACCAACATTAAGTACGATATTATCCATGGTGTTTTTGGTAGCACTAGTGCTAGTATGGATTGTGTTAGTGAGTATGAGGTTAAGAATTTTTTGGATGACTTCTTGTGAAAGTTAAAGAGGTTGTGAGGTTTTGATTAGAAGGATCGATGAAGATGATGTATTGCTATTATTGGTTGTATTTTGAGTGAGTTGTGATATGTCATAACCTTATGGGAGTTTTGTTCCATCCTTAAGGAGGTTCATGAGGACATTTTATTTGTTGTCTTTGATAGATTTAGTCATCATTTCCATATTATAGGGATATTTTATGACGTTATCCAAGTGAGGGGACATGTCATCTCAGTTTATTGATTCCTCATCCCCTTGTTGGTTGGTGATGTCTTTGACATTTATGTTAGGCATCC
Source organism: Thuja plicata (assembly GCA_018584345.1). Taxonomy (NCBI): domain Eukaryota; kingdom Viridiplantae; phylum Streptophyta; class Pinopsida; order Cupressales; family Cupressaceae; genus Thuja; species Thuja plicata. The sequence goes on from MU223593.1 coordinate 2,635,205, forward strand.
CAAGGAGACGTTCATCATCATTGGTATTGGTGTTCAAATGAGAACCCATCATTTTCTTGATTTGTGATCAATTGTAGACCATACAAATGTGACCTTAGAAGGTGTGTGTGATTAAATGAGGTGTATGGATTTATGTATGAAATTAAGGTTGATGAAGGTTTGGTGAAATTTGATTAAGGATGCCTAAGGGTGGTTATTTTGGATGAATACTTGGTTTGTAAAAGGTATGATGATAGAAGGGAGTTTAATAGATGAAAAATGTGAATTGATGACCTTTGGAATATGAGAAAATGATTGAATTTGATTTGAGTTGAGTTAAATTTTGATGAGTTTTTGATTGGATTAGATTAAAATTTGGATTTGATTTTTAGTTTTGGATGTAAAAGGCCAAAATAACCTTGTAAGAGTTAGATCCTCTGATATTCGTAGGATTGATTAAGATTTATCTTCTCATGCTTTAGATAGTGATGCAATCATAGTCAAAGTTTCCCCAATGGAGACAATCCAACGATGCAACAAGACTCAACACAACAGAAACTATCCACAATAGTTCATAAACAACTCATAAATGAACAACAAACAAGCCTCGTAGGCCCTCATATTATTAGATTACCAAGATTTACATCATAAATGCCCATCAACATGTCAGGTTACATTCTAAGGCATGCATGTCAGGTTACATTCTAAGGCACACATGCCTGATTACAACCATAAATCTAGATCCATACTGGATGCTAACCTCTTGAAGGCTACCTGTTGATATCTCAAAAGACCCTAATACTATAAATATATACAAGACCGCAAGCCACAAGTCACCCAGAAAATATCACATCCTCCAAGAAGAATAAAATGTGTTACACCATATAGATCAGGACCCAAAATCATTAGGTACAACCTCCAATGAAAGAAATAAAAGATGTGATCATAAAATAATTTTGGCCCCAAATGTATCAATGAGTTAGTACGATCGTGCATAGAGATTCCCACCGGAAGATTAGGAAATCGATCAGAAACACGACAACCAGTTAGAAAATGAAGAACAAAATATGATTGGACCAATCTTAAGATATCTTCTCCCAGACAGAATGAAACAAGATGCGACCATAGAAAAATGTTCCTCAAGATGTCTAGAATAAACCCATAAGATCTTGATGTATTTTCCAAGATAGAATGAAATAAGATGTGATCATAGAAAAATGTTCCCCAATATTTCTAGAACAAACCCATAAGATCACATAAGATAATGAGCCAATTGGAGTGACCGCCACCTAAAACACCAAAACTGCCCAATTGCAACACAACAAACAAACTGAAAAAAAATCTTTTTGGTTGATGCAAGATTTCCAAGATCCCAAGATGCACCTACATTAGACACTCGAGGTTAATAAAAGTGATCCTCTCACTTTGCATCTATAGAAGAAATACATAACAGGACAAAAAATTTCATTTTAACCTTCGGCTTCCCAACCCTCATAATTAAGAAAATGACCCAGTACACACAAACTATTTGTCCTCTTTGATATGATCTCCACATCCTCCGCACTAAAACAAACTAGCTACAAATCCACATGAAGAACCAAATGAATCAGCCACATAAGTAAACACAAGATCTACACTCCTCTTCATAAACCCATTTATCAACTGCAACCATTCATTCTCATCACACATCTGAACACTCTCTGTTATCAGTCCATCAACAATTAGGAAATGAAGAACATCACTGAATCCACCACCCTTATCCTTCAGCCATTCATTTACCTTCATCACCATCAACTCTGTCATTAAATCAGTCTCTAACTAAAACAATTTAGCCTGCAACCCTCCATCAACATCATGCACATAAGCACAAATAAGAGTCTTACCATAAGCCCTGTCACACTTACTAATCTCATCAACAGTAACATCCTTACTGCAATCAGTATCAAACTCATCAACCACCCCAAAAAAAGGTTAATAGATTCAACCAAAGGAATCTCAATTCCAAATTCAACAACATCAACCTCTTAAGGATCAAGAATCTCATTGTCACCCTCAATAAAAAGACACTCCTTAACTACCTCAATAGATCCAATCAACATATTATGAAACTTACCCATAACCATATCTATCTTATCCTCTGGAATCTTTGTTAGAGCATTCACAAGTGTACATACCTCATCAAGCTTAACCTCTTTCTTAGTAGTAACCCTAACTCTATTTTTCCTCCTTTGAATAATCCTCTTAACAAACCAAACAATCCACTTCTTGACCGATAAATGCCAACTCAACCTCTTTATCTCCTTAGTAGATTTTTCACACTCACTGTTAGGTTCAGGATTCCTCCTCAAACCAACCAAAGCATTACAAATATAAGACCTCAACTCAACCCTAAGGTCTTAAAACATCCTCTTTACACTTCTAGGGTTCATCATATCCAACAAAATATCTCCCTTCACAAGGTGCAACTGCCTTTTCTTGGTGATCTGACTGCAAAATCTCAATTGCCTCTCACTCGATAATATATTGAACATACTCACAGCCTGCCTCGAATCGACGATCTTTCCACCAACATGATGTCTCAAGGAATATAACCCATTCCAAGCTTCATAATAAAAATATCAACAGTTCCTCTTCGATCCATCTCACATGAATCCATAATAAGTGTAGGTTAGGTACACATTCTTCCACCCCACAACAAGCCCTCCATAAGATTGTGAGTTCAGGAACAAACAATCAACCACCACATAAACTGATACTAGCCATCAACCAGTAACAACAACTCAACCTTCCATAGCAGTCCCTTCCAACCACTCTTGCACAATTCCTTCATTGATGCGAGCCACATCTAGTCTCTGTCACCTCACAAGCAATGCCCCAAGAACTGTGCAAGTCAAGTATCTCATATCACTGCCACCACAAGACCAAAACTCACTATGATACCACCTAATGCAGTCATAGTTAGAGTTTCCCCAATGGATATAGTCCAACCATGCAACAAGAGTCAACACAATGGAAAATACCCACAACAGTTCATAAATAACTCAGAAATGAACAACAAACAAGCCTCATAGGCCCTCATATTATCATATTATCAAGATTTACATCATACATGCCCAATAACATGCTAGGTTACATTCTAAGGCACACATTCATGATTATAACCAAAATTCTAGGTCCATACTAGATTCTAACCTCTCAAAGGCTACCTAGTGATCCCTCAAAAGACCCTAAGACTACAAATACATACAAGACCGCAAGCCACAAGCCAACCAAAAAAGATCACATCCTCCAAGAAGAAGAATATGTGTTACACCATATAGGTCAGGACCCAAAATCATTAGGTACAAACTCTAATGAAAGAAATAAAAGATGTGATCATACAATAATGTCAACCCCAAACATATCAATGATTTGGCACGATCATGCATGAAGATTCCCACTAGAAGATCGGGAAACTGATCGAAAACACAACAACCAACCGGAAAATGAAGAACAAAATATGGCCGAACCAATCTTAAGATATCTTCTCCAAGACATAATGAAAAAATATGCGATCATAGACAAATGTTCCCCAAGATGTCTAGAAAAAACCCATAAGATCTCCTAAGATAATGAGCCAATTGGAGTGACTGCCACCTAAAACGTCAAATCTGCCCAACTAGAACAAAACAACAAACAAACTGAAAATAAATATTTTTGGTTGATGCAAGATTGCCCAGATCCCAAGATGCTACTGCATCACATAGACATAGTTCTTAAGAAAGATTATATGGGATGATTTGGAGATCACTAACTTAGGAAGAGCCAATTCCTAAGCTAACTAATCCAAATGTTAAAAGGCTAACTAAACAAACACTTAAGATATGCAAGTTCTTAAGCACTATATTTAGCTAGAGACTAAAATAAGGAGAAAGGATCTTAACCCAACCTATAAATCCTTGACCTTTGGGATTAGGATTGATTGATTGATTTGGATGATGATTTATTGGATAGGGTTTGATGATTGAAAATGATTGGTTAAATGAGTTACTGAATTTGATGAATTGATAAGGTTTGATTGATATATGCTCCTAAGTCCAAAGTGAGATTTGAATAGTAATTTGATTAATGATTGATATTTACTAAAAGATGAAATATGAAATATTTGGAAATATCTTTGGATGGAAACAAAGGAGAATGTGAACTAGACTATGGCGATGAGAAAAAAAATTGATGCTCGATTAAAGGTTAGTCTACAGGTATATGGAAAAGTGAAGGTTGATTAACGATGGGTTGGTTGTAGTGAAAGGTTCTAATGTCTTGGGAGATGGATAAGTGAAAGGTAACATAGCTCATGGGTTGGTCAAACTAGATCTTATAATTATTTTATTCTCTAGAAACTGGTAGGGATAGTTTTGGTTATGGCAAGGCGTAGATGTCATTTGTCAAATGTAGGCACCAAAAATCACATATATTGAATGGTAGGGATAGATGATAAATGATGGTTGTGTAATATTTGATAGGTGGTTAGAAAGTTTAATAGATCACAAGTGCTATTTTCAAGTGCATATGCCAAATAACGTAGGCACCAAAGGGTAGGTACAAACATCGAAGGATAATTTGGATAAATTTTGCAAGTTTTATTATTTTGATTGGGTTTTTAATTGTCGTGTCGAATTAGTTTGTGGCAAGAAAACAAAACATACATAAAAATAAAAATTATAAATATTCTTCTTTTAATAGCCCCTCAAAGCCAAGATTTACACAAGTTTATCACAATTGTCAAACATTTGCTTATCTACCTAAGGTCAAATTGGATTACAATGTGACATGAAATAAGCCTACGAATTGATGTTTCTTTGATCATATTACAACCTCTAAATTTAAGAGAAGATGTGATATACTTGGATCTTTGCGAGGAGTTTGGAAAGCTAGGGTGCTCTTGTTCGATGATAACCACCCTCTTCTTAGAAAGCTATAAATAAATTATACAAAGCCGAGAATTTTTTCCTCAATACTAAGGAAACACATACAAATAGTAACTTGAAAGGACAACACAATCCCTTTATACTAAGACTACTGCACCAAGGCTTAAAAGGTGACTACTAACCCTAGGGTTTTTAGTCACAAATTGAGAGCTTAGTGCCTATACATTTGGAAACAAAGGTAATTAAGAATTTCAATCAACCCTACTATGGAGCCTATACACCTCACAAAAACGTGAATCATAAAAATGTGAATCGCATAAGTGTGGATATCTCCTTGTTTAGATTGACACAGTTAGCATAATGTTCATCAAGAAGGTAGGGGCTTTCACTCATCTACCATTTATATATAAAGTCGAAGGAAATAGAACTTTGAGTGATTCCCTTCAGGTGAATAATTTTTCATACTAAGGTAGACTCTCTAAATAAAAATATAGAAACAATTTCTCTTTCACCCAAGATCCATGGAAGGCAAGGGGAAAGGATACTCTTGTTCTATCTTTTTGGGTACTACCTAATCTAAACTAAAAAGAGAATCTTGCAAGGAATGGACATCTTGTAGAACCATCCAAACATACACGACACTTGATTAATTAATCCACTAATCTAATTTAGTGCAACTATTTTAGGGAAGACAATGAAAAAAAACTAAACTAACCAAAAACATGAAAAGCCACAGGTTAGTAGTTCAATGTTTTTGTCTTATACAACCAAAAAAAAGTTGCATGTATGTGTTCATGTTAGTAAAAATTTAAAAAATTAAGCACAAGAAGAGACATCGATGTACGAGCACAAACAAAAAATATTTCAAGTGTCAGTTAACAATCAAAGATGTCGATTTGCAAAAAATTAAAAACAACTAATCTAGAAAATAGAACCAGAATCAAATTTGGCCTATCTTTTTGTATTTTTCAAATATTTAATGTTTTACATACTTTTTTATAACTGGCATAAACAAAAAGCAAAAATAAAATAGAAAATGCAACAAATTGTTATACTTGATGAAGGTGATATTCTATAGACGAAGACACCAAAGAGTGCACACAGTATTGTGTAAGCGAAGATGCTAATGTACAAACCTTAAAAACACAATTAACTTAAAGCCAAAATTAGTCTACAAAATAAATGCATTAGTGTTATTTGATAAACAATAGGTTATAAAAAAAGCATATATGTTAGCATGTTAGCCCAAAATGTTAAAAAAAAAAAGCAATAAATCCCAAACTACTACACAAACACAAAGGGTTAGTTAATAAGGAAGAGACTCCAATTAGAAAGCAGAGATGCCTAAGAGAAGAGACAAAAAATTGGAAGATGAGGCACCGATCCTCAATCCATGACATAAATATACATGCAAACAAATTAAAAGATAACATATCAATCCAAATGCAAAGTATATACCTTCAACACTCAATATGAGCTAAATAGAAGAACCCAATTCCTTTGATTTTCTCTTTTGATAGTGAATGAATGTGGAATTCTCTCACAATTAACACAACAAGATGATAAAGGATGATAATGGTATGATCAAATAGATTTCTATATGGATTTTAACATAATAAGTTTATGATAGAAGTGGATTAATTTGTGAAGGGAGAAGGCTCACATTTATAAAGTTGAAAGGATGCAATGGAAAACTAAGATTAAAAGCTTACAGAAGGTTGAGATTGAAGGAGAAGAAGAGAGATGGATTTGGATTCATATCCTCATGACATGTGTCATGGCCTCATGAATAACATTGGTCATCAGGAAGAGGTCAAGGTGGGTGCACACATGTGTGAGAAACCTTGGAAGAAGAGGAGTGTGACATGTGGAGACAATTTCGACAACGTGGAAGAAGTGTAGGGAATGAAAGGTGAAAAGTGGATAAAATAAGCAATTAGTAGGGTGGTTATGAAGGGATTTGTCATCTCCCACACATGAGTGTAACCACCTGAATTTGGTCTGTCGCAACTATAGACCCTATTTGCCCTAAGTGTGATCATACCCTCGATTTATGTCCAAACGACCCTGTTACTGCTTGGCATATTTCTTTTAATCAATTTAATGTCCTAGGTGATTTTTATCACTGATTTATATTAACTATTATAGCCATACAATTCAAATCAATATCGACCAATCAGATCAAATCAAAATCAAACATGGCTATAGTATTTAATTATAAAGGAATTAAATAAATCCCTAAATCAAATACCCACTTGCAATTAACCCATTCCCCTAG
>MU223593.1:2642468-2682325 GCA_018584345.1 Thuja plicata
TCATCTTTTATAGCTTAAATGCATGCTTATTTCATCATTTAGCTTGTTTTCAATTAAAATCCTTCATGCTAGAATAGTATTGGTCACTGATTTATAGCATATTCTGAGGGCTAAATATGTTATTTATTACACTCTTTCTAGTTAGAAGGCAATAGGCCGATATTAGTGGTTTTTGAATGTTTTATCTAACCATTTATACTAATGCAATGACCTATTGAGTGTTTGTGTTGATTCTGACAGGTACCCAAATACACACACACAATGAGTACCAAATATTTTATTTGGTCACACATTGAGTTGGAGGATGTGAGTGGTCTAGAAAGGTGACAAGTGCATGCCACTTTTGGAGGAGATAAATTAACAATTAGGATAAATATTGATGAGGCTAAAAACTAGGAGGATTAGCTAGTTAATTAGGAATTAATTAGCTAATGGAGATTTGGGATAAATAAAAGACTTAATCAAATATTTAGTTTAATTAATTAGAATTAATTAAACCTTAGGAAGAATGTTCATAGGTATTTAATTAATTAAAATTAATTAAATATTATAAGAATAAAGGGGAATATACTAATTATTTAAATTAATCATATTAGGTGATGGGATAATTAATTGAATTATATTTAATTGATCATTAGGCTTAGAAGAATAATTAGTTACACATGTTTATCTAATTTGTGTAGTTGAATTTAGGGTGTCTACACCTATATTTGTTGCATGCATGTAAAAATATCCATTGAAAGATTGAACAATCCTAGCATTATTTATATTCACAAAGCCATTTCTCATTATTCTACTTTGCATCCATTTTCCTTATGCCCAAACTAATTACAAGCATCACATTGACCATTAAAAAGTTGTGATATGATTTGACTTCTACATTCACTACCTTTTTGTCCAAACTTGTTGCATGAAAAACATTTACCATTGAAAGATACATGGTACCTAGTTAGAGTAGGATTTCTTCATACTAAAGTAAAACCTTTTGATCTTCATTACCCTCCTCGTATTCATCCTTGAGGTCTTTTCCTTTCTTTTGTCATTTTTGTCTGGTGTGTTAGAGCTTTTTCCTTTGTCAAAACTGAGTCTGCCTTTGTCCCTTTAGGGTTTTTAAAAATTAAGTATTTCATCAAGCAAATCACTACTGATTTTAAGTTTTAGGTTCTTTTCAGTTTTTATCCCTTACACATGTCCTTCAATTCTTGTTTCAACATTTCAATCTTTGTATCAAGTATAATGCAATCTATAGGCTTATTTTTTTCTTTTGCTTCCTTCAATTATTTCTTCAACACAAAAATATCTTCTTCAAGCCTTGCACATTATTTGGATTTGATTTGGAACTTTGTCTCAAGAATAGACCCATGAATGTCAACACTTCAAACAAAAATAATTCCAACAATCTCCCCCTTTGGCATTGATGTAAACATATGTTTCAGTTGGATGCATTAGAAGTTTCTGAAAAACTTGTTATCACAGGTACATACAAGATTGGCAGTTGTGTATGGACAATGTATGGTGTTTCAGTATATGCAAGCATGACTTTGTTTAGAGGGAGGTATGTACACCTTACATATAAGGTCGTTAGATTTCATATTGATGTTTGCATGAGTTATAACTGTTTTGGTAAAGATTGGTTATAGAGCAGTGATAGAGGATTATGACAAAGACGGTCTCTGAGTTTTTGGGATAACTTGGATATGAGCATGAGTTATGGTATGCAAGTATGCGAGCTTAAGGTATGATAGAAATTACATGGGAAAAAATTCTTTGTGATTCTTGGGTTGCTGGATTCTTGATGACGTTAGTTGTGGTGTGTGGACATGAGAAGACCTATTTGGGGCCGACCACATAGATGTAATGTGCCTAGTGAATGTTGAGTGTAAATTATGGATCTTTGCGTGTAACTAATGAATTTTATTTGTTATTTACTTGTTTAAGGTATCATGTTTATCTTAGCAAGGGTCTATATAATAAATTATGCATTGGGGAAGTCTTAATAGGCCGACCTAATTGCTTGTTGTAATTTGTATAAAGGAAAGTAGTGTCTTGATATGAAAAGGCATGGATTGGATGTTGCGAGCATGTGGATGAAAGTTTTTATAGATGTAGAGCAATGATTATGTTTGTAATACGCTTTATTGGAACTATATAGGCAAAGCAAGTTGCTATCAGTTAGTTCACTATTATAAGTATGCTTTCACACTTCTCTTTGGATAGTGGATCTAGAAGGTGGGTTTAACCTTTACATTTGGGTAGTGTGCTTGGGCAGTGAGATCTTCATTTCATTTATCTCCTAACAGGGTTGAAAGGACTCCTAATAGGGTTTGTCCTTTAACAGGAACTTTGTACTGGATGTAATAATCAGCTCCTAACAGGGCTAGAGCTCCTAACTAGGATACAGTATTTCTAGTGCATTATTTGTGGGTATTAATTCCCAGTGGGGTTTTTCCCTTAATAGGGTTTTGCTCGACAACAAATACTTATGTTATGGTCTTGTTCTTGAAGTGTTCAGAATTGCATTGAGTAATTAGTTTATAAGTTTAAAGTTTAAATATTTGGGCACACAACTGATTCACTCCCCCTCTCAGTTATGTTGATAGACTATTATTCCTAACACAAGTGATTAATCCCCCCTCTCAATTGTGCTGATAGACTATTAACACTTGTCATATTGTCTAGTACCAATTGGATGCAAGTTTTGCTGAAATCCACAATTGATTCACCCCCCTCTCAGTTGTGTTGATAGACTACTATTCCTAACACAATTGATTCACCCCCTCTCAGTTGTGTTAATAGACTATTAACCCCTGTCATGTGCTCTAATACCAATTGTTAGGAATAATAGTCTATCAACACAAATGAAAGGGGGGGTGAATCAGTTGTGTGCCCAAATATTTAAACTTTAAACTTATAAACTAATTAATCAATGCAAATTTGAAGACTTTAAGAACAACACCATAACACAAGTTTTGCAAACCAGGTGCTTGATCACCCAAATATGTTCTGTTGTGTCCCTGCGATCACTCCCCCTGAGGAGTAGATCAAGCATCAAGTCCAGGGAATAATATAGCTCTGATAACAAATGGACTGATGCATTCCTGCATCATCTAGTTCTCACCCCAAGCATACCTCTGAGATAGTAATAGACATATTTTGGAAAAGGTTTTGTGAATATATCTGTTATTTTCTCCTTTGTATTGATGTACTCACAACAGCCAATCCATGCCTTTTCACATCAAGACACTACTTTCCTTTATACAAATTATAACAAGCAATTAGGTCAGCCTGTCAAAACTTCCCTAATGCACAAATAATTATATATACCCTTGCTAAGATACACATGGTACCTTACACAAGTAAATAATAAATACAAATCATCAGTTACGCACAAAGATCCATAATTTATACTCGCCATTCACTAAGAACATTACATCTCTGTGGTCGGCCCCAAATAGGTCTTCGCAAGTCCACACGCCATAGCTGACGTCATTCAAAAAATCCAATGGACCAAGAATCACAAAGACTATTTTCCCATGTACCTTCTATCATGCCTTAAGATCGCATACCGTAACTCATGCTCGCATCTAAGTTATCCCAAAAACTTAGAGACCATCTCTGTCATAATCCTCTATCACTACTCTGTAACCACTCTTTACCAAGACAATTGTAACTCATGCAAATAGCAATATGAAATCCAATGACCTTAGATATAAGGTGTACATACTTCCCTCTACACAAAGACACATACTTTCCTTTATGAAAATTACAACAAGCAATTAGGTCTGCCTATTAAGACTTCCCCAATGCACAAATAATTACATAGACCCTGGCTAAGATACACACGATACCTTAAAAAAGTAAATAACAAATACAAATAATTAGTTACACGCAAAGATCCATAATTCATGCTCTCCATTCACTAAGCATGTTACATCTTTGTGGCCAGCCCCAAATAGGTCTTCGCAAGTCCACACGCCACAACTGACGTCAGAAAGAATCTAGCGACCCAAGAATCACACAGAATGTTTTCCCATGTACCTTTTATCATGCCTTAAGATCACATACCACAACTCATGCTCGCATCCAAGTTATCCCAAAAAATTAGACACCATCTCTATCATAATCCTCTGTCACTGATCTTTAACCAGCCTTTACCAAAACATATGTAACTCATGCAAACAACAATATGAAATCCAACGACCTTAGATATAAGGTGTACATACTTTCCTCTTAAGGGGCCGACCTGATTACTTGTTGTAATTTTTATAAAGGAAATTAGTGTCTTCATGTGAAAAGGTATGGATTGGATGTTATGAGCATGTGGATGCAAGTTTTTCTGAAATCCATATAGCAGTGGATAAATTGTTAGGAATAATAGTCTATCGACACAACTGAGAGGGGGGGTGAATCATTTGTGTGCCCAAATATTTAAACTTTAAACTTATAAACCAAATACTCAATGCAAATCTAAACACTTCAAGAACAACACCATAACAAAAGGAGGGGTTCTCACCCTAAGATTTCAACAAGCCATGCTCACATATATTGAAACATCATACACTGTCCGTACACAACTGTTAATCTTGTCTGTACCTGTGATAACCATTCTTTCTGAAACTTCTAATGCATCCAACTGAAACATATGTTGACATCAATGACAAAACATGAATGCCAACACCTCAAACAACGAAAATTCCAACATAGACCAATGATCTTCTTTCCTTCTTCAATCTGCCTTTTTAGATGGAAAATGTTCTCTCATCCTTATTGCATTTTTATTGAAATTTATCCAATTCAACAAATGCATATTTGAATTCTAGTTCAAGATTCACTATGACATCATTGTCCCTTTCATGTGATTCCATAACATCCAAATCTCTCTCAAATTCAAACATGATATTCAAATCTTGGATCTACCTTAGATATTAGACTATTTCTTCAAGAACCTTACTCTGATACCAATTGTGGAACACTTTTAAATGTTGAGGAGGGAGGATGAATTAACACACACTTAAAAAATTAACTTATTATTCATCATTCGTTCACTTTTAACTTATTTGTACAAGTAAATAACTAAAATATAATGAGAAACATACATAATACTAGCATTTTATGTGGAAAACCCAATGAGGGAAATACCGCGATGAGAATAACACTCACTATATGAAGAACCAATTATAAAGGTTTTAGGCTAGAGGCCAACGAGCTCATTGCTCCAATTTAGGACTTGTAGACTAAAGCACATTGCCTTAGGAAAGATACAACGACTTGCAAAGCATTGAAGATCACTTCATCAAGACAAGATACAATATTACTAATTATAATGGATTATACTGAATGAAATAATTACAATTGCATTCTCTGTAATTCTAATAATAGTTCATTGTTCAAACATCTATGGCTAATTTCATCTCTGTATATATGCACATTCAAACTTTAGCACTTTACAATATACCATGTGTTGCCGTACTCAACTCTTACTTTAATCTTTAAAGGATATTTGCCAATATATTTGCACTGCAAGTCAAAATAACATCCATTAGGTCCGCCTAATAAGATATATAATGTAATGCATGGGTCTTCGACTCCAAACACCATCTCCAATTCACTAAGAAGGGAAAAGAAACATTTGAAGCATCACATTGAGTTGACACACCCTCCATAAGATCCAACATCTTTGCCATAATTACCACATGCCACCGTAAGGATCAAAACATCTTTAGTCAGCCTCAAGGAATAGAGTTGTTAATACATGTCGACCAATCAACCACAAAAGAAGTGCAAATCTCCAAATTTTTTGTGAATGCCCAATAAAGAATCTCCTAATCACCACATAACCATATCACCAAACTGCATCATCAAAAACTACTAAAGGCAGAAGAATTTGGAGCATTCCCACAAATACATACATTATTTCTAGCAAATTGATACTCATCATATCATAACTTCTATTGTAGAGCAAATCAAACAGTAAAAAATGAGACGTAGCATCTTGTGACATCTAACAACACCATATTCCAGCGACAAGCCAAAATATATCGATGCGCCAAAATGCAAAGCAAAAAACAAAACTTAATTTATCAAACAGTTCACCAGAATAATCAGACTTAGCAGATTCTATGCGCAGATATCCAAAAAAATCTCCAAAACTTCAAAAAACCTTAAAACCTCTGAGTATAACTTAAAAATTCTTCTCCACCAATCTCTGCTTATCTATGACATCATATTGGTGACATTGTACTACTCTAAAACACAAAGACACTACAAAATAAAACTCCCAGACATTGTATCCATCTTCTAGAGACTAACTACAACAAGTTTTTACATCAATGACAACATAACATTTATATATGCAACAAAAGCAAGGCTAGCTAAAGATTAATAATGCCATCCTTCAAACCCGTCATAATTTCCAACCATTTATTAAGCATGATCTGAATCTTTAGTATGGCAACATATAGGGCATCTAAATGCTCGAGCTACAAATCTCAAAAATCCTACACCATCTCATCAATTTTATCATCCTTTAACGAGACTGTGAACTTAAACAGGTCTCTGCCATGGTGGTGCCACTTCTCATCATGTGGGATACTCTAAAGTCTTTGAAAGAAATTAGGAAACTTCGAATTGCTTCAATGTTTTTATTTAAGTTCCATGCAATAACCTCTCCTTTTATAATAATTGCATTGAAAATTAATAAAGAATCTTTCCAAACGAATTAATGAAATGTAAAATGTTTTCACCAATTTGACGACAAGTAGCTTGCATTCCGCCTCATTGTTTATTCCTTCCAACAACTTCTTGGCTCCCATCGCTTCAACACTCTATCAAAGTTTACTTTAACCCATCATTCTTCTTGTTTAATCCATTCGACATCTCTATACCTTTCACTTTTGGATTTACCCAAAGAGGTCCATTAACTGATCATATAATATAAAATATTATAATTAAGATCACAATTAATTATAATATAATCAAACTCTATTTTAATAATTAATTAATTATTTCTTCTATATATATATAAATTTATTTAAAATAATATCATAATATATATTAAATTAAATTAAAGAATATATATTATACAATATAGAATAATAAGTATAATTATTTAATTATCATTATGCCTAATGATATCTAGACTATTTCACTAGGATTTTTAAATATAGATATACAAGTTAATCAATAATTTTTTGGTCCAAAATAATTATCTAATAAAAATATTAATAAAATCTAAAACATATTTAATTTGAAAAAAAAACAAAACATTTGTATACGTCCCAACCTCATCCCTTACAATTTCTAAGCCTTTGTAAACAACAACAAGACTTGATTCTTGGTGGGTTCATTGAGAATCAAACAGCTTCACCAGCAAACCAAGGGCCCCTTCAGTGTCAATTTTAAAAAATAGGTGATTTGTTTAAAAATGAAAAAATAAATCAAAATTATACAACTTCCTCGCAGCTGGAATACCATATCATGGATATGGTCAATTCAGGAAGATGCTGCATATTCAAGAAGATGCTTATCCTCAAAATGAAATCTGGAATATGGTCTGACCCGTTTGGTTCACCCGGAAGATGAATGAGAAGATGCATTAAGGAATTTTAATTCTTTATTTTTTAATTTCTTTGAATATGGTGTGTATATATACACACATGCCACATGTGTATATATACATACATACATGTGCATGTATATACACATGTATATATATGTGTATATATATATACACACGTGTATATGTGTATATATATATACACACGTGTATACACACATACACACATACACACATTTGTGTACATATACACACATACACGTATTTTTATACACACATGTGTGTATATACACATACAAGTGTGTATCCATGTATACACATATATACACATGTGTATATATATACACATATACATATATACACACATGTATGTATACACATATACACACATTTATATATATACATACATATACACACATGTGTATATATACACACATACATGTGTATATATACACACATATACACACCATACATATACACATACAAGTGTGTATCCATGTATACACATATACACACATACACACATTTGTGTATATATACACATATACACACACCATACTTATGTGTATATATATAGACATATACACACATGTATATACACAAATATGCACACACACATGTATGTATATATACACACATACATGTATGTATATATACACACATGCGTATATACACATGTGTGTATATACACACATGTATATATATATATATATATATATATATATATATATATATATAGTCACGGATCCCACGAAATATTAAATTTGCTTTTGTAAAAATTGGAATTGGAATTCGATATTCCAATTCCACCTATTTAGGTGGAAGATGATATTCCCATTTTGAAGGCAAAATGAAAATTTCAGAATTCCAATTCCATTTTTTTTCAAGGACCCAAACATGAAATTTGGCATTATCCAGAATTAGATAATGCCAATTCCGGTCCAATTCCGGCTACCAAACGGGCCCTTATTATAGCCTTAGGTATATTGGGCGAAGGGTCTAAGTAAATATTGATGAGTCAAAGCTTAAACCCTATTGTGTTCGCATTTTTCACGGAGGGCGTACCCAGCAGCAGCCTATTTTGCAGAGGGGAGGAACTTACAGCTATCGATATTACATTTCAAACGGATGATTGACAACAATGTAAGCTATGTTTCTACATCTCATGACCCTGTTTTTATACGATTTTCAAGATTTCATTTCTGCTTTCCTTAATATTAAAAGATAGTGAATTTAGGGAAGGGGCCGAATTAGTATAGAATCATTTATTCGTCCAGCAAAGGTATCTACTCAAGCAGGGCAACAGCTTTCGGATCCATTCCTATCATCGGATTCAGGCTTGATATTGTATCTAAGTGTGACTGATGCTTATAACGCGGTTGATTACGAACTGCAGCGCATACAAATTCGGACTAGACAGGGGTAGAGGTTTGGTTTGTCGAGTGCTGAAAGCCAAGCAAGGTTGAGTGCGAGTCAGTGGGGGCTCGGAAGATAGGCTTGTTGAAGGTTGTAAAAGACAGATGACTGCTAGTCCCATCTCTTGTGATGATCCCGACCTTATTTTTAAGTTTTCTTAACAGTATTATCTGAATTTACATAGTAAGTGCCTGTGTTAGGTTATACAGAAAAATATTGCAATTTTCATATATAACAACTCTGTGAGGTTTGTAAATACATTGGTGGACATTTTATTAAAAAAGATATCTAAGGAATAGATGGAGAGAACATCATCAGTGGTGACTCTTCAGAAATACAGTTGTCTCTTAGTGGGTTTCCTAGACTTGTGGGTCAAAATAGATGGCAATGTATGGTTAGTATAGCCTTTGCTTCCCCTCTAATCTGGCTTATTTCCTCTCTATCACTTTCAAAGTCTTGTGCTAAATATGTTGATTGCCTTTAGCTTCAAAATTGCATTTGCTTCACTTAAAACCTTGGATGCAAAACATGATAACAACAAATGGGCCTTCCATACTTCCTCACTGGGTATAATATTCTCGTTGACCCTATTCCCATTAGATGATAGACATTTTGATTTCTCCACTAATGACACAGCAAGAGTGAGCATCATATCACTAACTGCTTCTTGTATCAGGAGTGAGCATCATATCACTAACTGGTTGTTGTATTAAGTGTTGTAAAGGATGAGAACGGTGAGCCACAAACATTTCATAGCTAAGAGGGGCTTCATTTGTCCCATCTGGGGGATCTGGAAAAGAATGAGTAAGCACTGAAAGGGCATTGAACCAGATGACAGCTCCAAAAGTCTCTATGATTATTTTGAGTAGCAGAAAATCACTATAGTTATCATTTTTCATGTCTAGACAATCCAAATAAATACAATATCTGGAGGATACTTCCTAATAAAGTTCTTAATTTATGACATAATCACCTTATTTTTGTGATAATCAGAAGAAGAGGACATCAGGCCAGACTGTCCATTATCTTTCTGATTTCTTACTTTGATTCCATATATGGTTCCAATTATCTCTTTGACCTTCTTTTTAACAGGTTGGAAAGCATCCATTTGTGCTTTATATTCATCAAAAATAGAAATTTCCACACCTGTTTTTCTTTAAAGCATAATGGTACATGTAATTTCCAAATCTTCTTGGCCAGCAGCCTCCTGTTGCTCTGCTATTGCACTAGCTCTGTCAGAACCAAATGAAAAACCACCCATAATCATCTTTCTAGGTCCTCTGATCTGCTCTGCCACTCCCAATTGATTCAAAACTTGGTCAATGACAGCGCTATGAGTCTGACCTAGCCTCTGCACATTGCTCAAAATTTTTATTCAAATGATCCAGATTTTCCCTTGTGTGTCTTCCTTTTTGTCAGAAAGGCATGCTTTGAACTGGCTATCTTGATTTGTTGGGGATGCCAATGGTGAAACATGCCCATATTCTCTAGGAGCTTGCATATGACCAAAACCAGAATCTAGATTTACGACAGAAGATTCGAAGCTGGGAGAATAAGTTAAGATTCAAGATAGATATCCCTTTTGGTGGTATTTCAAAAGATTGTGCATACTTTGGTGCTTCCCTCTTCATTTTGCTGTCTTTGCATCTGATAAGTGATGTCTTTTCTGTTAATGTTTTAACCAGAGTAGCATAACATGCAATAAACAGAAACACAAAAAAGCATAAGAACAGATGACTCAATTATTTACCCTGGGAAAACCCTCCCACTCAAGGGAAAAAACCAGCCACACCCGAAAAACCGATCCTTTATTGAGCTCTTCAAACACCGATTACAAAATCACTTGCTTATGATTGAATAATATCTCAGTCAATCAATAAGCATTATTCTCTTGATCACAGATTGATCAAAAACAGAAATATAAGAGTCTCACAGATAATATAAATATTGATCATAAATGGATCGAACACACCAAACAATAAGCACTGAACACAATACAAATGTCTCTACAATAATAGCCTCTACAGGTCTCGCCAATAATTCTGAACAGATTTTCTAAAACAGTCGAACAACCCAAATGAGGCCCGTGTAACTTTTTATATTTTCCATCACCTAAAGCAAAGAGAGGATGCCGTTACAAAGAAGAATCCTGCGGAATGCCAAGAGGTGACAGTTACAAGCATTTACGCCACTTCAAAATGAAGACTCTTCAATAATATTCCATAACCAAACCTCCTTGAATCGACGACAAGATAGAATGGTGCCAAGTCATCAAAATAGTGAATAGAAGAATAGGAGATCAACAAAGGTATGAATAATGTCTATCACAGCTACTAAAACTTCAACACTCCCTCTCAGCAAGAGAGAGATTATTCATATGACATCACATGACAAGTACACATAGCTACAACCAAACAAAAAATATCAATCAAAATCTCATCATAATATTGTCATCTCAGCATGACATTCACCATAGCTACTCCCAGAGGGTGAAATAAATAAACTAAGTCATGGAATCTCGCACATGACTTCCACCATAGCTATTCCCAGAGGGTGAAATAAATAAACTAAGTCATGGAATCTCACACATGACTTTCACCATAGCTACCCCCAGAGGGTGGAACAGGGGATTGCACTTCGAATTTCTCCCTCTCAAAGAAGAACTCATTAACAAGGGATTGCACCTCGTACTTTTCCCTCACAGAGAAGAACTCATTAACAAGGGATTGCACCTCGAACTTCTCCCTCACGGATAAGAACTCATTAAAACATATAAAATATCATCTGAATGTTGAGACTCCCTCTCAATAGGGCAACATTCTCATGGCTTTGATTATCACAGTACCAGGAAATTGGCTCCAATTTATGTCCAACAAAGAGCTTTTGCAGTCATACTTTTACACAAGCTTGCTGATTCTCTGCAAAGGACTTGGCATTCTACATCTTGTTGAAGTATCTACTGTCAGCATAAATTTCATCTTCACTTTTTGGTTTCTACTTGTTTGTGGATGCCGAGTATGGTTGTTACTTCAAGTGTTCAAGGTTGTATGTCTTTCCGCTTCAGCTGAGACTCTTAGTATATTTTATGACTTGCATCTTTTCTTCGTGGGGGATGATCTGTCATTACTTGGAGTATATGAAGGGTCACCATGTTAAGAGTGATGTGGCATTGTGAGTTCAGCTAAGAGACTCCTTCGATTGCTACACAAAGAGTCATCTCTTGCATTCGAACGGTTTGGCGTTTCAAGAAGGATATGATTTGGTTGCTATTCCTTCTTCGCTTTCTTATGGATTTGCATGTATCTTTGTTCGGGCCCTTATTTTATTTATTATGGCTACATTCTTGGTCACGTCTTCTGCTATTTGAGTGTTCTACAATCTTTGCGTGTTCTCAGCATTTGTTATTCTCATCACAACATATTTTGTGTATTGAGTGAAGCTTGATATTATGTTATGTGTCTACAGTTCAATGTGCGATGTTTCTTTTCTGAGTTTTGCCGTGAAGGCTTTATTTATAATTCTGAGCATTATTAGTGTGTAAGGAAGTCTTGGGACTTTATTATTGTAAGTGTTTATCATCGTTCGCATTCAATAGATTTAGAGTCAGCAATTCTAGAGAAATTGTATTCAGTTTCTTATCATAAATAAAGGAGATCAATTTTAGTGGTGTGGCTGGGTTTTTCCTTTGCGCAGGAGGGTTTTCCCCAGGATATATAGTGTGTTCTATTTTTGTTCTTTTACATCTATTTTTCTATGCAAATCTGGTTCAAATTTTAACACATCTGCCACTCAAGCTCCCTCTGAATCTGATTTTTGCAGCTGAATAGTCTTCCTCTGAATGTCATTTCTTCCACTTTGAAGAAACTAATTGCAATGACAATCTGAATAGATTCTCTCTTTAATGAAGTTATTTGCCACCAATTCAGTCCCATGCCTGCAAGCAACGTTCCCATGTTCATTTCTATAGCCTCCACGACTTTGCATGTAATCTCTCATCATCCCGTTGCTTCTCGATCCATCATGGAAGCTTTTTTAGAGAGATTAGCAATAGTTCATAGAATCAAACTATTCATGAAGAGAAAATTTACAGATCAATGCTAAAAGCATACATGATTCACTATTCTCAATATTATAGCATGAATTAACCACACAGATTTCATGATCAATTTTCAAATACTTATCTCTTTATTGTCTAAATTTCCTCACAATCCATCAATGGATCTATCACCATCACATAGTTATAGTGCAGGCAGAGAATGAAAAATTTGAACACCAGTACATCTGCTATCCTCATAGACATGAATGCCAAACATGCAAGCATAGACAAACATGACATCATCCTCCCCGTACAGGTAAGAAGCTTCATAAGAGATTCTACCCTCCAAGGCTCTTCAGCTACACGTTCTCATAGGAATCCCTCATTTTGAACAGCATATTCGACTCCCATTAGACATTACGATTTTTCTAGAATCAAATTGTTCTATTCTGGTTCGGATCGTTTCCTTAGATCCGCTTTGATACCATGTTAGTGTTTTAACCAAAATAGCATAATATGCAATAAACAGAAACATAGAAAAGCATAAGAACAAATGACTCAATTATTTACCCTGGGAAAACCCTCCTACTGGAGAGAAAAACCCAGCCACACCCGAAAAACCGATCCTTTATTGAGCTCTTCAAACACCGATTACAAAATCACATGCTTATGATTGAATAATATCTCAGCCAATTAATAAGCATTATTCTCTTGATCACAGATTGATCAAAAACAGAAATATAAGGGTTTCATAGATAATATAAATATTGATCATGAATGGATCGAACACACCAAACAATAAGCACTAAACACAATACAAAAGTCTCTGCAATAATAGCCTCTACAGGTCTTGCCAATAATACTGAACAACTTTTCTAAAACAGTCGAACAACCCAAATGAGGCCCGTGAAACTTTTTATATTTTCCATCGCCTAAAACAAAGAGAGGATGCCGTTACAAAAAAGACTCCCGCGGAATGCCAAGATGTGACGGTTACAAGCATTTACGCCACTTCAAAATGAACTCTTCAATAATATTCCATAACCAAACCTCCTTGAGTCGACAGCGAGATAGAATGGTGCCAAGTCATCAAAATAGTGAATAGAAGATAGGAGATCAATAGAGGTATGAATAATGTCTATCGCAGCTACTAAAACTTCAACACTTTCCATCTTGACATCATTGATCTTTTGCCGACACATGCAGTCATTAGATACCAATAAAACATTTTCTTCTAACAAAGGATCTTGCATGTTGGATCCTTGTTGTTCCTGCCCAATGATCTGTTCTGTAGTAATGTCTTGTGTTTGCTCTTGATACCTTCTCCTCTGACCCCATTTCTTGTCTTCATCTCATAATTGTCAATGAAGGGCATGTCCCGTTGGATGACTGGGTTTAAGACATTATGATTATATTCAATATGATACATTACTATTTCATCCCTGTGCTGTGGTGCTATTAGCTGTTCTCCCTCAGAGGGGCCTGCCTCTTCTCTTTGTAAAAAATTGGCTTTGAATGTCTTCTTGCTTGGGTTAATTGAAAACCTGCCATTAGCCGTTTTAACTCCTCCTGCAAAAGGCTGATTGGATCTATGGTTCTACCAACACTCCTTTGTTGATTCATCTCTCTTAGGATGCGAACCATCTCTGCCATAGAATATCTCGTAGAAGATTGAAATTATCTGTTTTCCCTGATAACTCCGTGCATATTTTCTTCATTCCTATCCATGAATCTGTATTACAGCAGTTCCCAAAAGTTGACAAGAACAATGGCTATTGTACCAACGAAACAAACCTAGGGTTTTATAATATGAACCTAGGGTTTTTCTGTATTGACTGGTTAACAATTTCAAACCAACGCATGCATGTAATACTTATAACAGAAGCAGTAAGACCATGACATTTGCATTCCAAACCATTCAGATCAGAGAATATACTCAACTTTGCATGTAAATCTTAGTTTATTAACCACTGGAATGGATCAAACACTGATTACTGAAATGGATTATCAGAAAACAATTTCCAATACCACTGATTTCTGCAATGTAAACTGATATGTGCCAAATAAATCCTCAAATGATTCTGTCCACAGTACTGCTTACTTGCGAAACAAGTCTATATGTCCTATGAAAGCAGATTACAGTCTAGACATCATAAACCACAGATCACAAAAACTTCAAGAAGAATTCAATTGCAGGATCTGCATTTTCAGGAGAGTAGTCACAGTACTTTGCTGGCAGATTTTATGTACCAGGTTAGTTGCATGCATAATCTAGTGTGATCTGCTCCAATAGTCAAGTGAAACCTTTTATCTGGATGTGCAGGTTGGTAAAGCCAGGTAGCTGTAGGGTGAATGAGTGGCCATTAAGGATTGGTGCAGCAACCTCCTAAATTAACCAAACACAAGGTGTTCTAAAGGAATGTGCTCAGGCAGGGTTTGCATCCTACCTTTTGCCTTATCTGAGGTTTACGTCCCATTTGAGAAATGAATATTAAAATATTTGATTTTTGGTACTGTGAGAAGGTTCAGGCTTAAACATTGTACACATTTGCACTCAATTGGTAACAATTTACTATGTTGTTATAATGTCCATTATAAATCTGCACGATTTTGAAAACAAGTGTTGAAAGCATATAGTCCTATTGATGTGTGTTTTATGACCTTACCGATAGTAGAACAAAATATTGATCTTGATCAAAATCATGTGTATGCTAAGAGTGCGAAAGGTCATACAATTGACTCCAAGGTTCCTTTTATGTTAGTTCTTGATGGTGGATAAGTTCAACTGATGATGTGATATGCACTGGTATCATAAGGGGCCTTATGTTATGTTCCTCAAGTCGACTTCAAATAATACTGGCTATGGGAGTTCTCAAATGATATTGCAATGAGAGTACTTTTTTTGGGTTTTCACAATATTCAAAAAGTAAATGAGAATAGGGTTTAGGGAATCTTTTCTAATCCTAAGGGCAATGATATCAATAGATACTGCTTTGATGGACAAATTCTACAACTCTGCAAGAACTGGTGCAATCTTCTGTGGGTTATGCAAAGGATTTTCATACCACAATGAAGACCATCATAATGAACAATGCACATTTAATGATAGAAGTTAAGTATCCATAAATGGGGGGCTTAGGCTAACTTTACACAACTTACAATCAACAAACTATCAAAAGTATTAGCCATGAAATTCATCAAACATCATTACATTCTCCATTGAAATCAAAACACTTTAACAAATCAACTCTAAGTGAGGGAACAAAGAAAACATGCAAGCACTAAGATACATCGAGAAATCACCAAACTTCAATGATAACTTTTTTATTTTATTTTTATTTTTATCTTAGTAGCTCATAAGAAACAATCTCCAAATTTCGTCCTTTACAAATGAGAAATGAGGCCTTTATATAGGTCTCCAATTACAATGAGTGACTTGGATTGAAACAAGACCGATGGCCCAGATTTCGCCACCTCAGCCCCAATTAGGGTTAGGGCAAAGAAAGAGAATCTACAGTTAATGCACAACTCTACGCAAACCAATCACGAGAAAACCACTTCCTTAGTGGGGAAATAAATGCCCATTATGCCTGTTCATCAATAGGAGAGTGGGGCAAAATAAATGCCCACTATGTATTAAATGCTCTTTTACCTAGGATAGCCTATGCTTGAATTTGTTCTTTAAATGGTGAATTTTGACTTGGAGATCTTCAATTAGCTGGTGGAGGTGTCTGGGCGTCATGTCAACATGTTAGGTGTCAGGCAATATTTTCTGACCACTTCATTTTGTAATCTAGTTCCAACTTCGATTACTTCTTCCTTTTGATCATTTTCTTCCTTCCATGTACCTGCTTGCAAATTCATCTTTATAAAATGGATTGAACTCCCCCATTGATGATTCAGTCACTTTGGAATTTCTTCACATAGAACTTCCTTGGCGGTCTTGGATTTTCGGATTGAACTTTGATCTTTGAAGTCCTGAACTCCGAGTGCCTTGAACTTGATCGCCTGAAACTTGGATGTCTTCAACACGGGAACTGGAATTCTAGGACTTGAATGTTTGCAACTGGAATTCTCCCCACTGCAAAATAAAATAGACATAAGAATCACATAAAAGTTCTTTCATATTTTTCTCTCTCAAAAACCCTCTCTCCAACATTCTCATGCCTCTTTCTCTAATTCTTCAAAACCGCTTCAGAATTCTTTTTCTTTAAAATTCCACATATTTTCTCCACCTCTCCAAACTTCTCGCCTTCTTTCTCTCTCTGAACTTCCATTCTAGGCACATACTTGAAGGGGGTGGAATTTAAACATTTAGGTTATTAAATTATTTCCAACATTTTATTAATTAAATATTAGATGTTGAGAAAAATCCAATATTTAATTAATTTCCAATTTTTTGAAACCCGCTTGGTTTTGACTTGGATTCTCTTACGCTTGACAAATTTCAAATCCATTATTGCAATTTGATTTTCTCATCGTGGATTTAAACACTGATTATTAAAACACCACTTTGAGTGCATACTTCTCATTTTTCTTTTGATGCCATTCTCCACAATATTTACTCCGCGTAAATTAGTTGTAGTCAAGCCCTTTTTAAATACTTTTGTTGTAACATTGTAAAAGAACGTCAACATTTTAAATCAATTCCTCCAATCACCTCTTTCAATTAAAGTCCCCGGGTGCATACATAAGCGGATTTCCCCCTTTGTTACATTTCGTCAAAATTTAGTTTCACCCTTTAATCGTTTCCATGGGCCTAATATATTATTTCCAACGTTTTCTTGTAATATGCTTTAGAGTGCTCCTTGTCCATTGCATAGGATTTTAAAACTTTAAATATTTTCCTTGGTCATAATAAGATATAGCCATTGAGGGCATATTTGTGAAGGTGGAGGATTTAAGTGCGAACGACTTCAGTATTTCCTGGCCCGTGCATAATCCATGCCCAAAGCTCACTTCACACTTAGTGTTGGATTTTAAATTTAATAAAGTTTCCTTTTAATTCTTTGCCCGTGAAATGTTCTGGCTCCCGAGTGCATATAAGCTATAGTGGAGGATTTTAATATTTGCCTCAATTTTTTAATATTCCTCCACAACATTATGAAAAAACCAAATTCTTTCTTGTGAAGCATTTTCTACAACTGTAATAAACTTCAACCTTTGAGAATAATCCCCGACCTTAGTGTTTTAGCGCTTAGAGTACAAATGGGAGGGAATGGCGGATTTTTTGTCTTCATAGTCTTTCCACGAGCCTATGATATTCGTGCCCAGAGCGCATATTGGGCTTAGTTGTGGATTTTTGGTGTTAGGCAGGATTCCACGTGACTGCAGGAACCGCGCTCTTAGCGCATTTGGGCTTCCACTGTGGACACTTTGACTGGGTGGGATTCCTTTGTGTGTGGATTAGCGCCCTGAGTGCGTACATCAGTTGGAGACGAATTTTCTCCCCTGTAAACATTTTTTCTGACCATATAGCATTTGTGCTTATGAGCGCCTACAAACTGCATTGCCGAACTTTGGCATTCAAGCGGAGTTCTCCTAGTGATGAAATATGTGATCAAGGGCGCAAATGAAGTCATGCCAGAGACTTTGAACTACGAAATCACTTCTGAGGACTTGCATTTGAATGTCTATGGGTGCATATTATTCAAAATGGCAGACTTTCCTTGACCTCTTCGTTACTGAGCACGATCAATGCTTGGATGCAAATCATTTCAAGTTTCTGGGCGTACTTAAGCAGGGTCTTAGAAACAACTTGCAAAGTTTTATTACAGTGACATGAAGGGTTCCTTTTAACTTTCTGAACATTTCCCTGGTTCAAATGCGTTTGATCATTGCTGAGTGTATATAAACAAAGGGCTTTCAATTTCGAATCAATTGTGATTGAACATCTGTTGGGCGCCTTTGAGGGCAGTTGGAGGTAGGATTTTATCACTTTATTTCTTTGTCTTCTTCTTTGTGCAATAATTAAACCGAGTAGGAGGGAATTATTTCTCTTCACTAGAAATCCCGAACTTAATAAATTTTTTCCTCAAGACTAGTGAAACAGTGCTGCTGGGCATGGATTTAACTCTGGAGGATTTTGGTGCCTAGAATGAAACCTCTGACCACATGGATTTGAAGTTTGTTGGTGTGCATTAGATTCTTTGGTATATTTTGCAGTTTCCAAACTTCTCACTGACTTCATGCCTTTGGGTGCAAAAGAAGCTTTGACTTATATTTCACTTTTCAAACTTTCCTTGTCAAACTTGAATTGGTTCTCTTGAATTTTTTAGACTTAGCTGTTAATGTTTTAGACCAGGAGGGAAAATAAGCAGCCAAACATCATAATAAGGAACAATAAGACAACATTTATCCTGAGAAATCCCTCCAGCTTGAGGGGAAAAAGCCAGCCACACCAAAAATATCTCTTTTATTATACAAATATAGAATTCTGAATTACAATTTGGCCAAACACATGACCATTCAATCTATTCTCACACTAAGTCCTCCTTGACATATTTAATCTCAACTTGACCCTTCATCTCTGTTGTCATAAAAGAATCATAATGCTTCGGTTCTATTATGTGATCAAGTGATGACCTTTCCTTTTTCTTTGGAGTCGATCAATTGAGGAATATGAAGAGTCATCCGATTTCTAAAATGAAAGGTCACCTCATTTATGTAACTGCTATCTCTTCATAGGTCACGAAAGAAACCTCTCGACACTATGACATCAACACTTCCTCTTAGCTAGGGAGGTATCTTTCCAGATTCTCATGTCATGGAGTCTCTCAACATGACAGTCACAATGGCAACACTCATTTGTGAGAAAAACTAAATTTATCATGGATTCTCTCAACGTGATAGTATCATGGAGTCACTCAACATGATGTTCACCATGGCTACTCCCATGTGTGAAATAAACACAAGCTTACAACACGGAGTCACTCAACGTGATGTTGTCATGGAGTCTCTCAACATGACATCCATTATGGCTACTCCCATGAGTGGAAAGAGCAACAAGGGCTTTCACCTCAATTTTTTCTGTCTTAGAGAAAAATGCATTACAAGGGCTTTCACCTCAAATTTCTCCATCTCAGAGAAAAATGCATTACTAGCAAGAAGCAAGAAAAAATCACTAATGCTGAGACTCCCTCTCAGTAGGAATCACAGATGCTGACTCCCTCTCAGCAGAGACTCCTTTTGAATGTCATTTCTTCCTCTTTGAAGAAATTGATGCAATGACAATCTATATAGGTTCTACATCTTTAATGAAGTTATGTGCCACCAACTTAGTCCTATGACAACAAGTTGCGTCTCAATTCTTCAGGATTCATCAAGCTTTTCCTCCCTCTCATGTTCCTGGATCCGTCTTGGAAGCATTTAGAGAGATTAATAATAGGAACATACCTTGAAGAAAAATATACAGACCAATGCTAAAAGCACATACATGATTCACTATTCCCAATATTATTGCATGAATTATTCATGATCATTATTCAAAAGTACAAACATAAAATACTTATCTCTTTATTGTTGAATCTTCCTCACATTCCACCAATTGTTCCTTTATCTCTGCACTGTTCCAGATTTTCACCAAGCCAAACAAAAGTAATCAAAATTGGATATGCGATTGAAGAAGCCTAGGTGTCTTTCTTGAAACTTCCACGATATGGTCTACTCGGCACAACTGTGTTACCATATCTTCCCTGAGGGAAATTGAAACATCTTGTCACAGAAAAAATCTCAGAAAACTTCCAATTATCACAGTTTGATATTCTCCTACCAATCACCCTTGATGACCAATTAGTATGATGCTCATCAATCAATCCAAGCAGTGCCCACCATTTGTTGAATCCGTCCAGAAAAAAAAACTCTCCAAATTCTCTTTAGTCATCTCATTGCTAATGACTTACGACAACCCAACTCACATAAAAACACATTTTTAAAATGACATTCAATTTGCATTACATCCATGGATCTTTTCGTGAAAGTGCATAAGTTACCTTGAGAATCTCTCTCAACTCTGAAGGTAACGTCCTACTGGTAAGCTCTTGTTCACTAGAGGCAATAACAAACTGCTATTCTGCAATATTCTTATTGTATTCTCAAATTCTCTTCCCCCTCTCTGAAACGATTCTCTTTACTATTATTCTCCTTTCCTCTTCGTAATTGCTTTGACTCTTTGCATTCCTTTGATTGAGACGATGAGAGGAATCGCTACCATAGACAAACAAGCCCTGTAGTAGAATTCAAACATGTTAATGTTTTAAGCCAGGAATCTAGATAAGCAACAAAACAACAAATGAACAAAGAGACACAAAAAATTTATCCTGGGAAAACCCACCCGAGGGTGAAAAACCCAGCCACAAGAATAATCTTTTTATTAAAAATAAAAGTTTGAGTACAATCTGAATCAATGAATGATCCTAATCTAAGATCAAACTCTTAATCCTAAAAAATACAGAGCATCCTCTCTGCAATAATATATTACATCCATCACGCGCTAAAATGCTATATGTGACTAAAAAAATTATCTTGATTGCCGTAACATACAAGAACCAATCATCTCCACACGGGAGACTCTTCAACTGCTCACATGGAAAACTAGCCATCTTCCTTTTAACGGAAGACTCTTAATGACTCCAAACGTGAGTCTCTTCAATTCCCAATCGGATGTCTCTTCATATATCCCGACGAGAGTCTCTTCATATAACTCCCGACGCTATATCATCAACACTCCCTCTTAGCTAGGGAGTTATCATTTACAATTTTTCATGTCATGGAATCTCTCAACATGGCAAATACAATGGCTACACCCATATGTGTTAATAACAAAACTTTAATCATAGATTCTCTCAACGTGATAGCATCTTGGATTCTCTCAACATGATGTTCACTGTGGCTACTCCCATGTGTGAAATAAACACAAGCTCACATCACGGAGTCACTCAACGTGATGCGGTCATGGAGTCTCTCACATTACATCCACCATGGCTACTCCCAGAGGGTGGAACAATGACTTTCACCTCAAACTTCTTTTGCAAAGAAGAATGCATTAACAAGGGATTGCACCTTGAACTTCTCCCTCACAGACAATAATTCATTAACAAGGGATTGCACCTCAAACTTCTCCCTCACAAAGAAGAACTCATTAACAAGGGATTGCACCTCGAACTTCTCCCTGATGGAGAAGAACTCATTACAATGGATTGCACCTCGAAATTCTCCCTAACGGAGAAGAATTCATTAACAAATCTTCATGATGATGTGGCTCTCTTTGAGACAGATATCAACCTTCTGACCTCCTTGTCCAAGTTAGACTCCCTCTGAATCTGATTGAGGCCACACTGCTTCTTGAGCTTGCTGATCCTCTGCAAGGAACATGGCATTCTCCCTCTGCTGCTCAAGCTCCCTCTGAATCTCATTTCTTCCTCTTCAAAGAACCTAATCACAATGACAAACTGTATAGGATCTTCCTCTTTAATGAAGATATGTGACACCAATTCAGACCCATGGCTGCAATCAGTGTCCCCACGTTCATTTCTACAGCGTGCATGACTTTGCATGTAATCTCATCATCTTGTTGCTTCTCGATCCGTCCTGGAAGCATTTTTAGAGAGATTAGTAGAAGTTCATAGAATTGAGCTATCCTGAAGAGAAATATAATGCTAAAAGCATACAAGATTCACTATTCCCAGTGATATAACATGAATTGATATTAACTACATTATTCAAATGTACAAACATAAAATACTTATCTCTTTATTGTATAATTTTCCTCACTATTCACCAATTGTTCTTCCTGATTCTTTGCATCTGAATCTTCAGATACACTCGGAATAGGAACAATAAACAGTCTCTACATCATTCACATGCAACCCAATACCATGATAGTGATATGATAGTGTCTAAAACATGTAATCCAAGGCTGTTGCCTTTTCCTCACAGTTAGTCCGCCAATATGTCAAGTACAAATGCAGTCCATGGAACATTAACTGGATTTGGTGACTATATAAACAAATTAAAAAAATGATTCCGAGATATGCTAGCAGAGTATGGACATTAAGACGGCTATCCTCAAACGAATGTCACAGAGCAGATCGATTCCTCAAGCGATCTGAAATAATATTGCAGGTTTCCAACAAAACCGAAGCTGGCGATTGGCAGCTTGGTATCTCTCGTAGAAAGGTAGATTTATGAAATCTGATGGATCCCGCTTATGTACTGATGATGACTCAACGTCTCCCCAATACACAGTCTGAGATCATAACACCAACTGTGATTGGGAACACAAAACATCATTTGGATTGACACTCATACATGTGCAGTTGCATCACTTCATACAGACCATCAGCAGGCCCCTCACAATGAATTTGGATCAAATCACCATTGTCTTCTACTTTGAGGCGCTCATTATACCCAGTTCAAATTGGAATCAGAGTACATTCCTTAATGAATCCCCAGGAATGTACAAACGACACAGTCACTTCCAAAACACAATGTTCTGCAAATACTACCGTAGAGGAAACACATAATCACTCCTGAAACAAATCTCAGAAACCTTCGAGACCAAAAGATAGAATTGATGATGAACTCTTCAAGTTAAAATTAAATCCTATCTGAAAATTTTCAAAATGAAAATAAACCCTCATTTGTTGGTATCTAACCTGGCTCTGATACCATGTTAATGTTTTAAGCTAGGAATCAAGATAAGCAGCAAAACAACAAATGAACAAAGAGACAAGGAAAATTTATCTTGGGAAAACCCTCCACCTAAGGGTGAAAAACCCAGCCACACAAGAATAATCTTTTTATTAAAAATAGAAGTATGAGTACAATCTGAATCAATGAATGATCCTAATCTGAGATCAAACTCTTAATCCTTAAAAATACAGATCATCCTCTCTGCAATAATATATTACATCCATCACGTGCTAAAATGCTATATGTGACTAAATTTTTTATCTTGATTGTCGTAACATACAAGAACCAATCATCTCCACACGGGAGACTCTTCAACTGCTCACATGGAAAACTATCCATCTTCTTTTCAACAAAAGACTCTTCATGACTCCAAATGTGAGTCTCTTCAATTCCTAATCAAATGTCTCTTCATATATCCCGACGAAAGTCTCTTCATATAACTCCTGACGCTATATCATCAACATAACACACTCGCAAAAAAGCCTGCAGGCATTGTAAAATCCCTTAAAATAATCAGGATCGATTCTGACTAAGAGAGGATTGAAGTGAGGGATTCACAAAGAGCTAATTTGAGGAGACAGAGTGATCGGCCCATTTATTGTAAACGTCCTGGGCTACCACAGAGGAGAATAAAACCCAGAAATGAAGATCAGACACAAAAATATCTTTAGCTTAGATAAAGTTTCACAGGCACAAAAATTTTCACTGGCACAAAAATTATCACTGCTTTGATACCATGTTAATGTTTTAGACCAGGAATGAAAATAAGCAGCAAAACATCAGAATAAGGAACAATAAGACACAACATTTATCTTGGGAAATCCCTCCAACTTGAGGGGAAAACTTGAAAAGTCCAGCCACACCAAAAATATCTCTTTTATTATGCAAATACAGAAGTCTGAATTACAATTTGGCCAAACACATGGCCATTCAATCTATTCTCACACTAAGTCCTCCTTGACATATTTAATCTCAACTTGACCCTTCATCTGTGCCGTCATTAAAGAGTCATGATGCTTCGGTTCTTCTAT
The DNA here is from genome assembly GCA_018584345.1 of Thuja plicata. Classification (NCBI taxonomy): domain Eukaryota; kingdom Viridiplantae; phylum Streptophyta; class Pinopsida; order Cupressales; family Cupressaceae; genus Thuja; species Thuja plicata. The sequence continues at coordinate 2,667,199 of MU223593.1, forward strand.
TTTGTGATCAAGTGATGACCTTTCGTTTTTCTTTGGAGTTGATCAATTGAGGAATATGAAGAGTCATCCGATTCTAAAATGAAAGGTCACCTCATTTACGTAACTGCTATCTCTTCATAGGTCACAAAAGAAACCTCCCGACGCTATAACATCAACATTAGCCACTTTCAACAATTCTCACTTGGAACAGGATGAACTTCAGGAGACCGACGCCAGAACTACCCAACAAAATACAAGCCAAAAGGCGAAGTGAACCACAAAAATAGGGGGGTCCCATTTCCAATGGGCGATGTGTGAAAAGGTCACAACAAGTCCATGGTTAGCAACAAATTGTGCCCAAGGGAGTTAACATTTAAGAGTGATAGTGTAACAGACTTTACAAATCTCTAGGGTTTGAGCTTTTCATTTCATCCGTTGTAAATTCCCAGTGCTTAATCCTTTGGAGTTACTATACTTCATAGTCTGAAAAAAAGATCCTTTTGATAAAACATTAGTAATTGTATAATAAATAACCATAGCCACTAATAAATCTAATGTTGCTTTTTACAATAGAAATAAAGAAATATTAATAACTTTCTTTCTGTAGTTTTACTATGGCAGAAGATTTTTGTGGTGACTGCTTTATTCAGATCTTACAAATGTAATTTTACAGAGATGATGTGTGATGCCACAGGTCACATTTGAACTTATTCATGTCTCTTATGCACAGAGGCGTCTTAGCTGTTTCAGGAGTTCCATAAATTTTGGTATATCCATAAATGTTTATTTACAATTATAGATACCCATGGAAGTAATGAGATCTATCATCATGGCAAGAAACAATGGTTCAAATTCTGGAGTTTCCTAATTCAATTTGAGCAAGCAAAGGAAACTGCAATGCTGAAGGACAGAAAATATTGAATAAACCAGCGTTTGAATTCAGTACTTGTGCCAACAATCAGATATTATTGCATAGCTTAGTTTGCTACCATTACAACTGACAATTGTGATACACAGATAAGCTGTTGAAAGTCAGCCATAGTCTTATAGTTATTTAATTGATTTTACCAAAATCACCGTGATGAGATGCTCGAATGAGGGATAAGTTTGAATTGGAAAGTAGTTTTTTGTAATAATGATATCATCAATGAAGAATAGCTTTTGAAAGAATCAGAAGTGATTACTCCACATTGTAAGATTGGAGCAATTTGAGTAGGAAGGGAGCAATATTGAGTATGAACCTTATTTTCATTCTTTTAAGTGACAAAATGATGTATATACTAGACAAAAATCATTTAGTATACAATTTGGAGAACAGTTTCTTCTAATATTAGTTATTGACGAAAAGACAGCTACAAGGGAAACATATATTACACAACTTCAAGAATTATTCTTTATGAATTGATTTTCTTTTCTTCTTCTTTTGTTGATACAGAGGGGAATTGGTAATTATTCCATCATCATTATGGAAATGATCTATGTACTAGACAAATACATTCTTGATTTTCTAGAAGAGTTGGAAGTAACTGTGTAGTGGACAAGGTCTTGTAATATTAGCTGCAGTTATTAACAGAAAATAACTACCTGGGAAAGCAGATTTAACTGAGTAGATTTTAACCCAGACAAGTGTTGTCTCTCAGTGTGCTTAGCTAGATCATAGCAAAACCATGCAAATGTGACAATTTATTTATGATTATATCCTCTATTGAAGGAAATCCAAATGAATGATGAGAGATTGATGAAGTAGTTTCCTTACATATAAATATACAATGAGCATGTCATTGTTGGTAGTTAATCTTTGCAGGCACTTGTTTCTTCAAGGTTTCTAGGTTTACTAAGTGATTCTACCGGGGCAACAAACTCTGCCCTGTTCTCCTTGGAACTCAATGCATGCACTAGTGCTGTGTCAGATGTGTCTGGGTTCTGGACCATCATACTTTGTGAATGCTGTCCTTTGTCCTGTAAAGTGCTTTCATTTTGTTTCAAGGGAACCATGAATATCTACAAATTTGTCAGAAAGTTGATGCATAGAAGTCAATGGGACAGGAGGGATTTCCCTTTAGACAGTTGGGTGATCTATAAAACTTGTCTGGAAAGTGAGTAAAATCATAAGTGCATGTTGGAATAGGAAATACAAAGGATGGTGTCCCTCAAGCCATTTTTGATATATTGAGTAAATATATCTTCTCTATGTTACGTAAATCCTCTGACATGAGTCCCTCCGTCTCCATTTAGGACACATTTTGATAGGTCCATGTTGAGCTTTTTTTGAGTGGTTTTAGCCTTTTATATTTTTTAATGAGTTCATTATTGAGAACTTAATAACTTTATATTGAACATTTTAAGTTTTTGATTACTTGACTGACAATGGATCTTTTTCTGAGCTAGCAGTTATATATTTTGACATTTGCTATTCTGGAGACCTGGAAGGATGTTGAAAGTTGTAAAACCTAAGACAAATCACACAAGGAGGATTCTTGAAAAGCGTGCTCCAAAGCTCGTAAGGACTTTTATTTGAAAATTATATATTTTTGTGGTTTCGTTGGTTCAAAATGTTTGCTGGATCCCTTAGCATGTTGTATTTCCTGTTTAGACCAGTAGCAATATTAAACATGGATGTTAACGAATTTTGTTTCAAGATAATGTTGATATGTAATATTTAATTTCCAAGCATAAATTTCTTTATGGAGGTTTGTAATAATATCCTATTCATAAAACCTCATGACTTTTTCCATTGTGAACTTTTACAGGTTGAAAATGCCAAGAGAATACTAATTTTGCATGGCACAAAGACTAGCAACGTATTGAATTCAGTCTTGACTGACATATTTCATCTCAAGAGGGCTGGTGGAAATGCCATCAAATACACTAAAAAGAATGGAGATATTCGACCATTTGAGAGTGGGGGTGAAACTGCCTTGGAATTTCTTTCCCAAAAGACTGATTGCAGTCTGTTCATTGTATGTTTCTGCTGCTGGTTACAGATCTGTGATATTTCTAGAAAACTGGGGATGGTGCCTTTTAAATCTCAATACTAATTTGGTGATATAAATATTTTTCTTAGTTCTTTTCCCATTTTTTCCTGCTATGTTTGTCATCTCTACATCCTAAATTGGTTCTAGGTATGGGGTGATCATAATAAAAAATGTGAAAAGTGAGGTGGCTCATGGGGAGGCATAAAATACTTGTTAAACTTAAATGTACATCTAGACACGTATGTGCCTAAAGGAGATATTACAAGTCCTGAGTATACATAGGTAAATTACTGGAGAATTTTGATGCATTTGTAGAATTTTATGCTAAGACTTTAACAAAGATATTTTTAGTAATAATGTTAAGTAGAGATTTGAAGCTCTTAGGTTTGCCAAGTTCAAGGTATTGAAAATCTTGTTTGAACTTTATTGCTTTTATAACCTTCTAATTGCAGTGTGCCAGTGCTTGGAATGTGCTCCAAGTGTTCCTCATTTTGGTTCTTTTGCTCCATCTGCATTTATAATTAATGCCTTACAAAGCAGGAATTCCTTTTGTTTACCCTCTGGAAATTGCATGACGTGTTAAAATGCCCAAAAATTGATGGATGAACTGAAATTGGTCACGCTTCACAGTTCTGTACATTAATAAATGATAGTGAGAGTAGATTCTTGGGCTTTGGAGGTACCTCCCTACACCTCCATACTGGAAAGTTGGGCACTCATCATACATTCTGATTCACATGGTGCAGTTTAACTTGTATATGCACCAAAATTGGCTCTGTAACACCCAAATGCATAATCTCAACAAGAATGGTGTTGTGAATCAGCTCTACATAGCTTAAAATATTCATTTTGAAATTCTGCACTGGTCTTTTTAAAGATTTTTCTCAGTTACTGTTCATATTGATGCAGTTTGGCTCACATTCAAAGAAGCGGCCTAACAATATCGTTTTGGGAAGAATGTATGATCATCACGTATATGATCTGATTGAGGTTGGCATAGAAAATTTTAGTTCAATGGAATCATTTGGTTATGGAAAGAAACTAGCCCCACAAGTAGGCTCAAAGCCTTTATTTGCCTTTATTGGGGAAGGATTTGAGACCAAGGAGCACCTGAAACATTTGAAAGAGGTTTTACTTGACATGTTTAGAGGGGAGGTATTGTTACCATTTCTTCAGTTTTCTGTGTTTGTTTACGGAAGTGATATAACAATTTCTGTTTAATATTAATTTGTGCATAATGAAGTGATCTTATTGTTGGTCAGGTGGTTGAAACAATAAATCTTACTGGGCTAGACTCCGTATTTGTCTGCACAGCCTTGGGTGATAATAAGGTTTGCTATAGTCTTGAATTTTCTTGATTCTAGATTAGATTTTGTGTATGTATAATTCTGTGCTCTCTTTAGAAGATTTTATTGTCATTCCAAGTGCACATGTGGAAATGTTATTCTTTGTATAGGAATTCAATTATTTGTATCATTTGTGCTTAGATTTTTGGTTAATGTCATGGCATCTTAATTTCTTGCAAGTGGTTAACTATACAGGTTCGTTTCATGCACTGTGGAATACGTTTAAAAAAGTCTGGCACAATTGTTCCACGGATTGAACTGGTCGAAATAGGGCCTTCAATGGACCTGGTTCATAGACGACATCGGCTTCCAAATGATGATCTGAGGAAAGAGGCCATGAAATCTGCTATTTTGAAACCCAACAAGAAGGTAAGGAGCTCTTGTTTTCCTTTTGCTGAGTTTTATTTACATTACATTCTTTCAAGAAATTCCTGGTAAATGTAATATGTGCATGCTTTGGTATTTATTTTCAAATTTCAGGTGAAGAATGTCAGTGGTGACCTTTTAGCTGGAAAAGTTGGAAAGATTTATGTTCCAAAGCAAGAGGTATTGTTTTTGGGCAACACTTAATGATGTTGGAAGTTTCTTGCATTCCTCTTTTAAATAGGTCCACTTTTGCTGTTTTAAGCCAGAAGTTTTATTTCATTGTACAGGTTGGAGACATGGCCCTGGCCAAGATGAAAGGTCTTAAGAGGGAACGGAGACAAGCTGCAGCTGCCTTGTCAGCCTCGAAGAATAAAACACACAAAGAAAATGAAAACACAAATTTGGCAACATCAAACAAGAAGCAAAGAACAGGCTAGAAATCTATAACTGCTGGGGCTTCTCCGTTTTGATTTAATTTCTACAGTGAACTAATGACTTGCATTCTGTTAAAATTCAGAATGTGTAGTATCCTTGTTCTAAAGGTGGGATTTCTCTGGTCTCTTAAGTTTCTACCGTCTGGAAGTCCATAAATTATGCAGTTACATAATCTGTAATTTCTTTAAGTGGCTTCAGATAACCAGTCACTTGAATCAATATCTTGTAATTCAAAGTGTCATTTTTGCGAGCACTAGTATTCTTCTTTAACAAGTCTCTTTTTTGCTGCTCCAAATTTTGATATTTTGAGGTTTTGCTAGGGATTTGATCTAGAATTAGGCAATTTACTCTTTGATTTAAGTGGTCAGCTTCATTGTGCATTGAAATTTCATTGTTACTTGTTTCCTTATTATCTTGGACACAGTGGTACTTAAGGTCTGGAAATTAGATTTTCATTACTCTTGGGCTAAGTTGCCGGTTCGGATTCCGGTTTGTATGTGGGTTCGAGATTCGGGTTCAAAATTCTTCCAATTTTTTTTTGGGCTGGGTTCGATTCGATTTGGGTTCGTCCGTACAAGTTTTTTTTAATATATATATATATATGCAGCAGCAAATAAGTTCATACATTACTATGCTAATAACAAAGCAACATAGCAAAATACACCACCACATATATTGTCTTTTTAGTTCAAATGACAACAAAATGTCAATATACACCACCATATCAATGTTTTGGTTTAAAAACAATAATGCCAACATTTTTAATCAGTCATTAGTGATCAAAATATCATAAAAAATCATCATCATTCTGCTGTTGCAGATTAGAAGCACAAACAGTGCCACTAGCATCAATACTAGCAGCGTCAGGCCCAGCCTCAGGATTAGTCTCAACATCACTAGGTAGCTCGCGATCACCATCATCAATTGCAAGTGCATCAAAGTGGGCTTCCAACTCCGCAGACTTTGGTTCAACATCCCAATGCTGTGCCTCCCCTGTTTTGTAAGTATTGTCTTTGTGTGTTGTGAGCCTCAAGTTTGAATGCACAAAGACCAAGTTATCCGCCTTCTTGGAGTTTAGTCGGTTGCGTTTTATTGAGTGGATACAGATACAAATATGGGTGCTGTATTCGATACAGATATGACCGTTTTACTCTTTGATATATATATATATATATATATATATATATTATAACACAATTTTCTAAGTTATTACAGGATATTTTCATTACTTTACAAATATTATAACACAATTTTCTAAGTTATTACAGGATATTTTCATTACTTTACAAGCGATATAGACATATAATTGTTACATACATAATTGTTAGTCAATTTAAATATTTACAATATTCATAAAATGGTAGAGTTGCGTTGGAAGAGAATTTAAAAAAATGGTAGCTAAAATAGAAAAACATTTCATTCGTCTTCCCCATTTGGTGTAGGTTTTTGTTCATACCAAGTAAAAAAAGTTGCATAATTGAAAGTTTGTTTTAAATTAAGGAAGATTTATGTCAAATTTTTTAAAAATCAAATCACATGGTATTTGGCAGTCAGAAAATTAAGACTTTTGGGCACATGTGGGTAGGGAAACCAATGTGTATCCATGCCGTATTGTATCTCTTTCTGATACGGATGCGGATACAGATATGAATATGATAATAGACGTTCCCGAGGAGGGGCAGAGTAGTTTCTGGCTACCTTGCTCAAGTGGTCAATGAAATCTAGTGCAGCAACATAATGAATTTCATACTTTCCCATTTTGTTTATCAAGTACAAGTACATTTGTCTGCAATATATTTCACTTTTTTTGTTAGGTATACTTCTAGTAATTGTTTGTTTTTAAGTATAATCTCTAAAATGTTCATTTTGTTTATGTTTAACATGATCTTTCAATTGCTCAAAGGTTGCGATTGCCAATTTATACTCTTTTCACTACCTAAGTGCCATATTGATGTAACATGACAAAATGAAGAATGGAAGCAGATTAAAACTCTTTAAAATATGTATGACAAGGATAAATACATGTATGACAAGAATAAGTATTTATCCTATCCAAGAATGTTTTTATATTAGTGTACACACTTTAAATTCACCATTAGTTTTCATTTTACTAATTCTTCATTAATAAATACATAAATAATTATACTTTAATCTGCAATTTTATCTTATAATTATACAAATAAATTATCTTCTCTCATGCTTTCACGTGTGATCCCACTTATTACTAACGATTGAGTATGCACTATTGGAAGCACCTTTGACTTCCTCAACATTACCATATTTCATATGTATGGGGATGTTAACCTTATCCACACCACCTTTACACGTGTGAGGTTGCTCTCTTATTGGTATGCTAAGTCTCCATACCACACATTGACCCTTTGACATATCTTCATTTCTTTGATCTCCCACATATCAACTTGTTCACACGTGAGCATATTTCCCATAACCAATCTCAATCTCATGTGCAAGCGGATTGGACATAAAAGGAATCTTCAATTATGTCATTTGAGATAGTTTGGTACGGTAATTTCGCTTTTGAAAAGTGGGGACATCAATAACCCATCTAACTATCGCACTATTATGGTCAATCCCCTTTTTGGTAAAATTTTTGGGAGTACGGTGGAACGTAGAATCAATAGTTTGGCAGAAGGTGAAGGAAAAAGAGTAAAAGGGCAAGCTGGTTTTAGACCTAGACACTCCACTATTGACCATTGCATTAGTCTTTGGCATTTGATAGAGAAAATATGGGACAATTAGGGGAAAGAAGCATATTGCTACTTAATGGAGTGCCCTAATATGAAGAATTAGGTATCTTTTATATATATAGGGCAGCAATGCATAGATTATATTATAAAGTTAGAGCCAAAACTAGAACTAGTGAAGGAATGTCAAAATGTTTTGGAGTGACATTGGCGTTAAGCAAGGATGCCCTTTATCCCCTATTTTATTTGGTCTGTACATTGATAAATAAGAAATGTGGTTAAGCAAAACAGATGGAAATGGTTTCAACTGGCAGGGTATGTGGTGAAGCTACTTTTATATGTTGACAATATCATCTTAATATAAAAAACAACTCATGGATCAAGAGATCATTTAAGGGCCTAACAACACTTTTGCCAGGAAGTAGGATTGCGGGTGAACATTATCAAAACTAAAATCACGATTTTCTCTTTAAAGAGAAAGAAGCAAATTACCTTTCTTTTTGAAGGCGGTCCGTTGGAAAGGGTGAAAGAATACAAATATCTTGGGATTGACTTCCATTATAAGCTCAATTGGAAGACTTGTAGAACGAAAAGGATATAACATGGGTGGAAAGCTTCATATCTACTCCAAAATAGGTGCAAAAATGCAGAATTGGGATTGGGAAACCAAGAAAACTCTTTTAGGTTTGCTATTCACGCCGGTTGTTCTTTATGGTTGCAAAGTTTTTTTTTTTGGGGGGGGGGGCAACATGTCAAAATGTGGATGGAGACAGTTAGAGAGATCTTAGAAGCACCTAATCACCAACAATCTCAAAGTTAAAACCTCAGTGCCATATGAAATCCTTTTAGCAGAAGCAGGTACTTATCCGTTGGAGGCATCACCGATAACTCGACTAATAAGCTATTTAAAGAAGGTTGAAAACATGGATAATCAACACTGGCCAAAACTGCGATGAAAGGTTTTGATAGTAGGAAGAAAACTTGGATGAAACAAAATAGAAAGTGGTTTAAGCTACAGGAGTGCCCTAGTATGAATGAGGAAATACAAAATTTGTCATAGAAAAGTTTCAAACTGCCATGTGCACTAATCACATTGGGAGAAAAAAAATTACTACATCAAAGAGTTTAATCCAACTCGGGAACTTGGAGAGAAAGCATATTTAGGGGCCTCTATTAAAGGGAAAACAAGGCTATTAGTGGCACAATTGAGTACGAGTTTGCATCATCTAAGGTGCGAGACAAGTAGGCGGAAGATGCCCAAAGAGTTATGGGAAGAGAGAACTTGCATGCTTTGTAGAACACGTGCAATTGAGACAGAATGAAACTTTCTCATAGAGTGCACAACGTATGAAAATATCCAGGATCAGTATGAATTCATCTTGAAGGTGAAAAACATGCAATGCCTATTTGATGAGGATAATATACATCAAATTGCTTGCTTTCTAGTCAAGATTCACAATAGGAGAGTTGACATTGAAAGAAATATGGAGAGGACATAAGGTAGTGATCCCTTGGTCCCATAGACTGTTCAATCTCGTGGACATCATTAAAATCTTTCATTTCATTTCATCAAGCACACTTGAGTCTTATATCACATTATTATTTGGGCTCTTGATTATTTACATGGAAAATGAATAAATTAGAGACATCCCCTTCAATGTAGGCATCTTTTCTTATCATATCTTTATGCTGCTATTTTTTTAATCATCTTAATTGTAAAGTGATGTTAAGTGGAGCATTGGGTGAATTGCACTCCAATTCAATTAGGACAAGGTAAACAAGGTATAAAAGGTCAATGTATTGTTGAATATTTCTTTTTTCATGCTTCATTTTTATCTTGTTTTCATTCTAACACCTTTGAGGGAGCCTACTATTGAACATTGATTAATGTCCTCCTTTGGGGTTTGTGACATAATAACCACCTCCTGTGGATATGTTAGCTTTGACATTTGTATTAGAAATTAACATCTCGACCTTTTGGTTTAACAAGTGTGGACCAACAAATGACATTAGAGCCAAAGGTGTCGGGTTTGAGTACCCTTGGACAATGCTTAGGGGGGATTGTTGAATAGTGATTTACGCCCCCTTTGGAGTTCGTGGCATATCACACCCTATTGGTTTTTTCTTTCTATTGTTTGAATAAAAAATTAACGGATCGACCTTTCGGTTCAAGGACAAACACGAGCCAATAGGTTGGCCACTAGCCTTTCCATTTACATGTTTTGGATTTGATTTTAGAAAAATAACTATCATCAGTGAGTTGGAATTTTGTAAGCAAAATATCATCAAAAGACTAGTTGTGCATGCTTTTCATTAGTTCGTCTCATCATCAAATTTTGTTTTTAGTATTATTTTTTTAATAGGTGAGATGACACCTCGAGATTGCTTGTAGTAAAGATATGTCAAAAAATTATATCTTATTGCTTAAATAGCCATCATTAGCCATTCTAGTCTTATAAAAAATAGATGTGGCGCCCTCGTGCACCTAGTTTCACTGCCATGCCTTAAACCATCAATATGAAATGAATTTGAAATAATTGTAGTGTAGGAGATGTGTAGATGCCAGTGATGCAAATGTTGATAGCCATAACATGCTACAAAATAGTCATTAAGGATCCCACATAGCCAATATAGGGAAGTTGTGAAGTGAATATGCACAAAAGACAATTCTTCCTTTCAAGAGTTTGCAAAAGGAAGATAAGCCACAAACAATCAACACAAATGCGAACTATTGCCATCCACAAAGGGGGAGTGAAATTGTGAAAGTGTCCACCATGTTGGCCAAGAGACCAATGAAAGGTAACTTGTGCTCACATCTGCCCAAAATCACCTTCTACACAAAGCATCAAAACCCAAGCTATCAACATCTTGATTGGACTTCCGATACACATGGTTGGTTGTGATATCTTGAAGAAGTGAGCAGCTTCCAAGACCATATCAAGAAGATCCTATAACATCCAACACGGTGTATTCTTAGTCCTGAAGACATTTATGAAAATGGTGGAATCCCCTTCCACCTCAACCTTCTTGTTGATTAATTCCTTGCATAAGTGTATGCCTAAAAGGAGAGTTTTTAGCTTTGCCTCATTATTCGATCTCAAAGGAATATGCATACAAGATTTTCCAACTATATGACCATTCTAGTATGATAATGCAACTAACCCTAGACACCCCCAAATTTATACGAGACATGCGATCAAAGTTTAACTTATGCCAACCATATGACAGTGGAGATCATTATGCCAGAGATCTCTTCTTCTGAGAGCCCTTGCTCCCTTGAGTGACTATTAGTGGGATTCAAAGAGCAAACTATAGATTCCTCATCTTGGAATCCCATGTTGTGAAGGTCCAATTCTTGGGATTCTGCCCTAGTAATCTTCTATTCAACACCTCTACAATGGTTTCTTCTATCTTGTTTAGGATGGAGGGAAAAGACACATCTTTTTCTCAAATTTTTTTTCGATTTCTCTCCTTCCACATCTCCCAAAAAGGGACTAATGACCTACATATTCAAGACGAGTGCATTTTTTTGTAGTGGCCACCCATGGAGGTTGAAAATGTCATTGGAGAGAGAACCACTCCAATCTAGTTTGGCACATAACCAACACCAAAGCTCACATGCAAAGGGACAACCAAAGAGGAGACTATCCATGTTCTCTTTGTTGACCTCACAAAGTGAACACCTTGAAGCTCCCTAAAATCTTAATCACTTGAATTTTTTCAAGGTTAGAATCCCTTTTTGAAGGGTAGCCCAAGTAAATAGACCAACCTTTGAAAGGCATCATTTATGACAAAAAAATGAATCGAGGTGGTTGATTCACTTCACCCCAACTCTACCAATTTTTATCCATCATTTGCATTGTATTGGCTTGAGTTTGCTCTATTCCAAAAATATATTATGTGCCCCATTTTTTATTGTGATGATTGTCTTCCTAAGGGATGCTTCTAGTTCCCTAATTTCATTGATAAGTAAACCTAGTTCTTTCATGTCTTTCCTTCTCCAACCTAAGAAAACATTCATCTCATCCACCTACACATAATCTCTAACATGTGCACCCTACTACTACACCAATGTCTGACCAGTATGAGGCACATCTAAAAAAATCCAAAATGGGGTATCCACTCCATGAATGTTCCCAAAAAAGGGTTTATTCGCCATTATAGACATCCTATGACAAGTAGTTTGTAACAAGGTCCTTACAACTATACAATAAATTTTGAATCCTGGAACCCCGAGGAAGGTTTCTTGTAGTAAGAATGAAAGTTACATCATCCTGATCCATGTATTTAATCTAAAGTATCCTTGCCCATTTAGACTATGACTCCTTAAATAGTCTCCAAATCATTTTTTCTCCCAACTATTTTTTTGGAGGATTTGATTCCTAATCCATACACTACTGATAGCCTTGGGCTTGCGCACCTTTTCCCATTTAATGAGAGGAATCTTCTTTTTGTCTAAGGATCATTTCCAAAAACTTCTTCTTGTTCTATGATTCAATTCTTCCCTTTTGGCGAGTCCAAACAATTTTATGTCATCAACAAATTGCTAGAGTGATATAGCTCAAACATTGCTCATGACTTGAATGTCTTCCAGTTAGTCATCATTCATGGCTTACATAATTTATCTACCCAATGTGTTGGCCATGCTTATGAAGAGTAAGGGGGAGACCTTCGAATATCAATCCTCTTAATGCTTTGAAGAAGCTCTTTGGTGAGCCATTGATGATGACCGAGAATCTAGGACTTCCAATGTAGTTGAAGACCATATCCAACCATTTCCTCTCAAAGCCAAAGGATTCCATAGCTTTAAGAAGAAATTTTCAATCAACCTTTTCATAAGCTTTCCAAATTTCTAGTTTGATCAACATACTTTGCTTCTTGGTCTTTTGAATGGAATGAATTACCTATTGTACAATTATGACACAATCCAATATGGATTTTCCCAACACAAAGCCAATTTTCTCATTATAAATGATTGTTGGTAGGATGCACTTCAACTTGCTTTCTATTGTCTTTGAAAAAAAATTATAAATGATCTTGCAAAGTGAGATAGGCTTGAATTCTTCCAAGAAAGTAGCCTTCTCCTTCTTCGATATTAAAGCAATACATGTGTTATTGATGTCCCTAAGTACATTGCATGAGCTCCTTGAGCCTTCAATTACCTCCAATACTTACTTTCCCATGAAATTTCAACACTTATGAAAGAAGCTAGCTAGAAAACCATCATGCCCTAGGGCTTTGTCCATTACTAGTTTGGGAATATTGTGGAGGATTCCATTGTGTGCCAATAAATCAGAGCCATTCCAATTATTGAATTTTTTTTGAAGAAGCTCATTGTTTCCTTACTAATGGTGATATAGTCTTCTATCAATGATCAATTAGCTAATTTGATCTTTTAAATTATATTCATGTCTTTCTATTCTTCATCATGATGTGGAAGTATTTGGTATTTTTATCTCCTTTATTTCCTCTTTAGCCAATACCTAGAAATCTGAAATACCTACCAAATACTTATCCCATAAAGAATGATCTAGAACACTATATTGATCAACTTGGTGAATAGAAGCAATCTCCAAATCTAAAGAAGCAAATGCTGGAGGAGGAAGCTCATCAATAGTCTCAAGAACTCGAAGGTTCAAATGACTAAAAACATCTTCAAAAACATGATTTACACTTGGTCTAAGGGTATGAACATCATCATCAAGAACCAAATAAGAGAAGGAATACAATCAAGATGCATGATCCACCATACTTGTAGCAATGATCTCAATATCCTCCACATGTCTAATGTATACATGATTAGGAGTGAATGCCACTATCTTACCTTGTGCACCATGTACAAAAATAAATTCATTGAATGTTTCCTCATCCATATCAATGGAACCTTTCCCAACAACCTTCATGTATGTATAGTTACCCATCAAAATGTTAGGGGAACTACAAGGCTCAAAAGTAGAAAATGTATCCATAAAAGATGCCATATGATGTGATGCACCAAAATAAAGAAGCAATCTACAATTCTTAGGATTAGTGGAAGCCAAGAGTGTGTTACATTTCCTAAAATATGATTTTCTTGGCTGTGTGGATGAAGATAGAGAAATTGCCAATTGTGATGCTATAGAATGAGATGGAGACAATGACTAGGGAAATACGATTTGGTGCTTTTGAAGAAGGTATTTAAGTTCCTCAATATTATTAGGATAACACCTATGGTCATCATGTCCTAATTTATTACAATAGGCTCATTTTATTTTCTTCTTTTGTGATGATTCCTCTTTAGAAGATGTCTTGGATTCATGAGTAGGTTGTGAAGGATGATCCTTACCTCTCTCATTAGCCTTGTAATCATTATGTTGTTTCTTGTCCTTTCTACTTGAATCCTTTGGATTTGGGTCCTTTGCAAGAAGTTCTTGATAACTCAAATGCAACAATGTTCCCATATGTTCCAAATTTTCTTGTTCCCTTGTGAGTTGTTTGCAAAACGGCGATCTCACAAAACTGTCCCACTTTTTGGCCAACTTTGACACTGAAATGAACATTCTGAATTTTTTTTTGCTTTCAGACATCTATTGTCGTAAAACCATTAAGAATTTGAAGATGATGTAAACTAGTGACTTTGAGCATTTTTTTTATAGTTTATAAATATATATTTTTAAAAAAAATTGGAATTTATTTGTATCCATTTTTCCTTCTCCTTCAAAAATTATTTTTGTAAAAAATAGGATTGTTCAGGAGTGACACTCACTTTGATCAACATAACTTTTTTTATAAAATTGATAAGAACGTAATTATTTTGAATTTGGGTTTGTAACACAAATATCTAGGGAATCCATTTGGTTTCATTCAATTTGGTTGAATATTTAATAGTTTATTGAGTTATGAAGTGACATTAATTATAATTTGGACATAGGTTCACTTTGATCGCTCTAACTCTATCTCTATATATCAAAATTCATTTATTCTTTTTTTGATAGAAAGGTAACATAAATACCTATTTCCTAGATATTTTTCATAATTTTTTTTCCCTAATTTACTATTTTTCTAGAAGCATCGAAGAGAGAAGTCACTAAATGGTTAGACAACCTATGTTTAGTAAAACTTAAAAAGAAAAGTCTCAATAAAATCAATATATATATATATATATAACTCATAATCATTGGAAAGCTTTCTCGGAGTACTATCATCCTGTATTTAGGTTTTTCAAATGAATTTATTTGATCCCACAAAAATTTAATGTCAAAGCGATTTTTTGTCAGCATTTTGATGGGTTCAAAGGAGACTCAATTATAGGTGTGAGTGAGGAGTAGAGGGATTATACCAA
>MU223593.1:2693850-2719383 GCA_018584345.1 Thuja plicata
ATAGAGCACATTTCCATTTGGTGTACTAAAATTAATCCATCACACTTCAATTGGTGCTTTAAAACTGGATCTTAATTAGCTTTTGATTAATTGCATTTGCATAACTATCTTAGATCATTTAGAAATACTTTTCAAATCCTTCGTTTAGGTCTTCGGTGTAGTCACTGAGCTTGCAATGACCTGAGAGCAAGCTCATACTCCTGCCTTCTAGAAGGCAACAGGTCGACTCTTCCAGACATGCAGGGTGAATGAATCGATATTCATTCCTGTATGCAGCTGAAGAATAATGACCATGTTGAAGTGTCCTGCTAAATCAGAGGCCCACATTTAGCATGCACAACTATTACTCTAACATTTAGGATTTAAGGTATCATGTATCCCATTGTGAATCTCTTGCTTTAGATTATTTTTGTAGATGCTATTACCTTTGGAGGATGGATGGTCTATGTAGTCCTTGAGAGATATGACAATCTTCCATCCACCATCAATCCAATCCTTCTTAAATTGCTTCAGTGGCTCAGCCAAAGAGAGTGTTTTCATTTATTGTTGCTCGATCTTGGGAAGGAAGGTTGTTATCATCAACCCTGTGTTGAAACATTATGAATCTCTCTTCGCCCTTGCTTCTATCAAGTGATTGAGTATCTCCTCCATCCGCTGGTATCCTCTTGCGAGGGTCTTAGTTGTTGTTGAATTCTTGTTAACTCCCTCAACAAGGCTATTATATGGGCATTTTCCATTCCATCACTTGGTGCCATGATTCTCCCAACAGGCTGGCAAGATCACTAGCTCTGATCTGACTATAATGTACCAACAACACACCTCAACCATACATAACACTTCCACCATATTGAAAAACACACTTCCACCATACTGGTCAACACACATCCACCTTACTAGTCAACACACTTCCATCATACTAGTCAATACACTTCCACCATACTAGTCGACACACTTCCATTGTACTAGTAGCACAGTTCCACCATACCTGTCTACACACTTCCATTGTACCAGTCAACACTTCACATGCCGCATGCCACACACTACAATTTGACACCCTTTGACACCTAGCACTCAAGACCCTTCGACTCCCTTCGGTACCTCACACCTTTGACACTCGGTACCTGACGACTGAATATTATACTCGATCTATTCAGAAATATGAATGACTATTGTTATAATCCAAGGTAACACAATATATCACAAATTAGAACATATGAAAACTACATAAATAAAATGCTATCAATAGGAGACTTATATTCTCAAATTATATCCAGATGCACAAATTTTTCTTCACAAGAAGACCTAACAAATTTGACAATGAAGCACACAGTGAAATATCTAAAATGATATCTCCAATGACAGATTAGGGTGGCTATTAACCACCGAAATTATTATTATAGACTAGGGAGGGTCTTCCACCTTTGAAACTGCACACAAGACTCAATTCCGACTGGAATCAAACATACACAAGAAAAGATGACTCCACGATGCTTACCTATGATGCCAACCAACACACCTTATAAAGGCCTCCAAGAAGTTTATGGAAAGCTACAATGGGCGGACATAACTTTATTTATTATTTTATTATTTTGGCTCCTTTTTAGTTTATGACTAAATTAATTAATTAAAGAAGTCATTTATAATATTATTAAATTTTGGGATAGCCTTATTAATTAATTTAATTAATTCACTCTCCATTAATTTGGGGAGATTATAAAAAATCTGATGACAACTCTTAGAGGAAGGAGACACAGATCATCTGTACTGATACCATGTTGGAGTATAACTTCACTACCATATTCTACAACCTACAAACACACTTTCATATAGAGAGAAATGAAAGATATTTCACCAGAATTTGAAAAATATATTGAAACAATGAATTGAAATGTACACATGTCTTGCCTATAAAGGCAAGGAGAAAGAGAGCTGATAAAATGACAAATAACTAACTAAAACTAATAATGAAAATATAATGTTTCCTAAGATAAGCTAGGAGCAAATATTAATTTACTCCAAAAATATATTTACTTAAATTTCAAACTAAACACCATAACTCTCATTTGTGAAAAATATGAAACCCACACGTTAATAGTGGAATTGAATGCACATTTTGTTCTTGAGAAATAAACCTCAAGAGTATACTAAAAATTCTTCTAGCATAATGATAACATTAAGAGAGCTATCCAACATAGCTTGTCAGTTCAAAACTCAAATGATCAATCATGTCATTCAGAAGCAATTAGATTAAATTCTCAATGATCTGTTGATACCTTATACCTTTGTCATAACTTTGACATCAATTCCAACATATGTTCAACACTTTGAACTATTAAAACATGTAAGACTGCATCACAAATGGAACACTATTTGGATGATTATGGAAAAATGTGATAATGTACAACAAGATCTTTTGGGAATGGAGGGATTTGAGGGACTCAATGAATCTCCCAAAGTCTAGTCCAAAGTGTGTTTGGAAAATTAATGTATGATCCATAATAGATAGTGTCATGATCAACACTAGAACAAATTAATCTTACAACATGATAAATGATATTAACCCATTTGAATTTACTTCTTGGTGTGTGATTTAGGTTTGAGTCTATAAAAATAAGTCAAAAGATTAAGCCTTTTGATATGTGTCGGGATGTTCTTTTTCTAAGATTTATAATTATCATTTTTTTGGATTATCATACAAGGATGGGAAAAACAAACCTATGATACCTCCTTAAAATATTAAATCAAACCAATAACCTCAATGTATATAAGGTAATTCAAGTGAAATCATCTCATGCAAATAAACATTTTCCAGATGGCAAGATGTCCAAGTAATTGACCATAATGTAAAATATTGATAAATTAAATTAAAAGAACCTAAAATAGATTCTTGAAAAAATACATGGATAGATCTCTAAAATATCTTTCCAACACTATAATAATCACAAAAATTAGAGACACTGGAAGAAATTTATGAGCTTAGTTAAAAAATGATAACGAATTCAACATATAATAATCTATACTAAAAACATTAAAAAATAAAATGGTTCATGTTTGCAAGCTCGCTTATGGGACCGTTTGTTTGGTGGAATTGACCCAAAATTGGCATTGTCAAATTCCAGAATTGACATCTTCTAAGTTTGGGTTCAAAATATAAAAAAGGAAGAGGGATTTGTTAATTCTCATTTACCCCCAAACACTGGATTTGAATCTTCCATCTAAAAAGGTGGAATTGGAAAATGAATTCCAATTCCACTTAAATGGCAATTGGGGGTAAATCAAATTTGATAAAATTTGAAGTCCATGTTGAGTTGAGTTAAAAAAGAAAATTCTACCATTTGGGTTTTTAGGGATTCGACTACTCTTATGTTTAATAAATTAATAAATTAAAATAAAAAAATAGAAATTAAAAAATTAACCTTATTCATATTCCATTTTTATGGAACCAAACGCAGAAAATGCATCTTTTCACTCATCTTCTAGGTGAACCAAACATTTCCAACCATATTCCAAAAACCATTTTCTGGATTTAAAACTTCCTGAATTGACAAATTCCAGTATTAGACAAATCCAACATTTTTTAATTCCAGCAACCAAACGGGCTATGGAAGAAGAAATGAAGAAAAAGGTGGGAGCAATGTGGGTGGTTCAGGGCACGCGATGAAGAAGTATCAAAAACTAGATGTTCCAAGAAAAAAAGTGCCAAATTCCCCCCTTTTCCAAGGGAGCCAATGATATTCCCATCGACAGGAGACATGAGGCTCCACGCCATATTGGGAAATCCAAAAATCCTAGGTGGCACATAGGGAAGTCTGGGAGAAAGCAATGGACCCACCAAAGGAAGTCGATGGAGATAACATGTATTATAAATTTCTCAACAACAAAGCAATGATCATTTCCTTGACGATCTTGCAAGCCTTCACTAGACGTTTAAGGGAATGCTCATTTTTCTCCAAATGGGTAGGAGGACAACCATCAAAGGATAAAATATAAAAGTAGTGGAATAACAACTTGAGAGATGGGATGAAAACCAATAAATTCAAATAAATAAATCTTAAAGGAAAGGTATCTCATGTTGGATAGTGCAGGTTTCTTCTTCAAGGATTGGGAGGCCAAGTTTAATTCTCTTTTGTAGGAAATAGGCAAAACCCTTGTACAAATAAAACAATACAATGTTCCTATGGAGTTTTGGTGTAAAGAATCCCTATGTATGATAAAGAATAAACACAACTAGATGGGATCAATTGGAAAACATCTTACAAGGATGGGAATAGAAATAAAGAATCAAAATTGACTCATCACATGCGATTTGCAATTTTTGCAAGAATAAGGGACACACCAAATTGGAATGCAAAAAATCACATAGCGTAGGCAATAATGAAGATTAGCGAGAAGGAAAGCATGGTGAAGATGCAACTGGTGAAAATATATCTTAATTAAACCACTCAAAGATACATGATGGTGAATCAACTATGACCACAGAACGAGATCTCACGTAGGTAGAAGCTAAGGAGTTGGAGTGCATAGAGATAGAGGAAAAGATGGAAGAGTTACAAGAGATCCCAAGGGTGGATCTAGATCTTCTTTCAATAAATTATATGAAGACAACATCATCGATTATAAGATAGAATCATAGAATACAATTCTATAGTCATGGAAGAGGATGTGAATTGTTTAGTATCACCAACAACCAAAGATTTAGACAAGCCCTGTTGTGTGAATTCAATGATACCACATGATCAATGCTTAGATGAGGACAAAAAATTTATTGAGGAAGAGAAGAAGACGACGCGAAGGCACTCTCACCTTATAGATAAACTCAAGAAATAGAGAAACCAAATGCAAAAGCCAGTTAGACAAACTAGACATCAATTATACAAATTTGCTAAAAACCACTCCAAACTATGGAAAAGGGAAGGGAAATGTCACACCAAGAGAAGAGAACTTTGGATGGAGAGGTTGAAGGTAAAGTAAAAATCATAAGGATGTTGAGATCCCTTCCTAAGGATCCATGAAGTTACTTTCATGGAATGTTAGGGGCTTAAATACTCTTAACAAAAAATGCTTGGTCAAGCATAAGTCAAATCTACTAATGGTTGACATAGTCATACTTTAGGAGACAAAGTTGATAGGTTTTTAGTTTGAGCAATTGAGAAGGAAGATAAACCTTTGGGATGCAGTAATGATTAGGCTTGATGATGCATCTGGTGAGATTTACACTATCTGGAGACCATAATTGATTTAAGGACACAAGCATTGGATGGGTTATAACTTCAATAGTATAGAATCCAATTTATGTTTCCTCTCAATCAACATCTATGGTGAAATCTCATGCATTAAAAGAAGGAAAAATGGAAAGAACTATAATAATTCATAGTATTCTTCCCAAATGAATTTATCATTATTTGTGGGAACTTTAATGCAACACTTCATAGCTAAGATAAAAGAGGAGGCGTTAAGAGAAAGTACCAATCTCAGTTCGACTTTGAAAAATCTGTAGAAGACAACCATCCCCTTGAGTTCAAATTTCCAATGGATCTCACACCTAGACCAAAAAAAGTTTGGGTTTTAATAGTATAGTTGAGAACCTTGATAGATTTCTCTGCAAAGGCAACATGTGAGCCTTTCCCTTTACATTAGAAAGCAATAACATTCCTACTTTAGGTCCAGATCACTATTTGATTCACTTATTTGTTTAATGAGATAACATGCCAACAAGATGTCCCTTATGTTAGGATTGAAGTGTCTCAACCTTTTCAATCCCTAACATTGCATTTTGTTTTATTTATTTGATATTTTTGTTATTTTTTAAGCCTACAAGGACAATTTTGTTTGCACATGTTAATTTTTCATTTATTGGGAGTTAGCATGTTGACTTGTCATCTAATGAGCCTATAAATTATCCCATTTATTTTATTATTTATGTTAATTTAATCCATGTTTATAATGACATTCCATTATAATTCCACAATTTACCTTATTTCCATGAAGCATTGATTATGATAAATGATGATTAATAAATATTTATATGTTAAATTAGTTAATGACTAAGAAATAGTAAATTATTATATGAATGGTGATTATTAGATTCTAAGTATGTTGAAAGGATTAACATGTTGTTTGTGAGATATTTGATTTGTTAATGCAACTAGAAAGAAGGAGAAACAAGTTGGCATTTGAATATATTTAGTATTTGTTGGAGGTGCAAAAAAAGTCAAAAATTAGTTTCAGTATAATCCACATATCTTTGAAGTTTCAAAATGAGCTTTAGATTTTCAAAATGATTTAGAAAGATGAAAAGGAGGAGAAACATTTTAAACTGTTTGAGCTAATTTAGAATAATAAAGGAGCACCATTCATTTGAGTTGACTACATAAAAAGTGGCAATATGAAAGGCAACAAACTTAGTCAAAATTCCATTTATTGTAATCCAAGTTATTGTTAGATTGGATGGTTGTCGTTGCACCAAAATCTTGGACTGTTAATGCCTGATACAACCACTAGACTTATAGAATCTATAGGAGGCTGTTAAACCCTTGTCACCAACCGCTGCATGGCCTGACCGAGACCAAGGGCACACACCTTGGAACAATCCCGCCCTTAGGACATGCATGGGGTTGGAACCTGTGACCTAAGCTCTGATACCAATTTTTAGATAGGGTGGTTGCCATTGCACCAAGAGATCAAACTGTTAATGCCCAATACAACCACTAGACTTATAAAATCCACATGAGGCTGTTAAACCCTTGTCACCAACCATTGCATGGCCTGACCGAGACCAATGGATCACACCTTGCAACAATTATAACTTGAAAAGTAGTTGGATATGAATTATAATATATTCATGAACACCAAAAAATCATATTTGTCATAAAAGAGCCCAAAAAAACTCTTTTCCAATCAGTCAACAAACAAGTTGTAATAAGACTCTACAACCTAGTTATTGTTTTGTTGTCACTTAGAAGAATACATCTCTTCCTTGTTTAAAGGAATGATGGGACATATATTAGATGCTTGTTAAAGAGTTAATTAACTTATATATTCAAGTTTGTAATCAAGAAAAGTATATAGTAAATAGTAGATGCTAATTAGAATTAAAGAGTCATCATTCAGCAGGAACAAATTTGTAACAATAATAATTTTAATAGAAGCACCATATTGTATTTTCGATTAAGTTACTTGTGTATAAAATTTTGAGAAATTTTTCAAGAGTGTAAATTATCTAAGCGAGGGCCACTTTAGGTATTTTGCACCTTTGATAGTTATAGAGGACAAAGTCATAGAAAATTGTTATGTTATTACACAGTTTCCTATAGCCACTATTGTACAATTAAATTGATTTTAAACATTGTAATGTTTGTAATTTTTTTATTGCTTTCACTTTAATTTACTATACTAACTAATAAAATAGCTTAGAGAATCCCATAGTGCATATATATTACAGACCCATTTCAAGTATACGTTCTTGGGTCAACAACTTAAATGTATCTTCTAGTCCATGAAGGATTTCTCAGATTGATTAATTGTCATTTAGTTGTGAAAGCTATTAGACTAACACAAAAATCTCAAGTGGAATCATGAGCCTCTGTATCATCCTACTAGGAAGGTGACATGGCTTATTTTTTCCTTGCATGGAGATAAATGTCCCACAAAGAAGACCTTGGAATTTTGTGATGGTGGGTGACAAGATTCATGTAATAAAATTTTTATGACACGCCTACCTATGCCAACTTATGATAGTTTAAAGATATACTAACCAATGACAATCTATGACAAAATGGAAAAGTATCAGAGACATCTTTGCACAGAGGTGGATGAAAAAATTGGGGAATGACAAGTTATAAGAAAATCAATTATTATTAGACAATTATGATTGATTCTCTTACTATTGTAAGTGTTGTTAGTAATGATTATTTTTATGAAAATTGTAAGAGGTGTAAGAGAATATATCATACCTCAAGATAGTGAATTTTGGCCGCCCAACTTAGGAGGTTTAGATGAGAAGTCATTTTCATTCTTTATGTGGCTTGAATATTGTTCCAAGTGTTTTGCACGAACCCACTTCTATCTGTATGTAGAAGCTTCTTCATTTGATGTATTTATCTATGTAATATGGTGTTGAAGATCATTGTGCATGTTCTATTATGCATGTGAAGTGTTATGTTGCTATAATTAATTCATGTCAAGGATTGTTAGCTATAGACTATTGTTGAACAAGCTAACTGCTGATATTGTATTGTAATCCTTAGTTTACTAGAAAATAAAGTATTGTGCTCCCAAAGTATGGGTTTTTTTTTCTCTCTCTTAGAGGGGTTTTTATATTGTGCTCATTGTTGTATATCTTTATGCAGGTTCATTATCACCTTCTAGATGCATTTCCATTTCTACAATAGTTGAGATTTATAAGAAAATTTATACACTCTCTCCTACTATATTAGTGTTAGGAAGCCTTTTCCACACCTTGGATTCCTTTCAATTGGTATCAGAGCTTGGTCAATTTTGGTCTCATTGTTGGGTAGCAGATTTTTTTATTTATTTTTATTTTTTTATATTGATCTTAGTTTCTATGGGAGATTTTGCAGAGTATTTTGAAAACATTGTTGTAGGAAAAAGATGGAAAGCACATTGGGAAAATTTGATATGAAGATTTTTAATTGGAACAACTTCAAACAATGAAAATTACAAATGGAAGACATGCTCATTGGATAGAGATCTATGGGATGAAATATTTGGAACAAAAACTCAAACTACAAGTCAAAAAGATTGGGATAAAATGGGTCAAAAGGATAAAGATTTGATAAGACTTTGTTTAGTTAATTCAGTGCTATAAATGTCCATGAACAAAAGACTCCAAAATAAGTTTGGAAGAAGCTTGCAGATGTTCACTAGGCTAAATCATTTTTAAGCAAGCATTTCCTGAGAAAGAAGATTTATTCTCTAAAGATGGAAGATGAAGGATCTATTGCATACCATCTCAACACTTTTAACAGTATATTTTCTCAGTTGAGTTATGTTGGTGACAAGATCGAGGAGGAGGATCCTTTCATGCTTCTATTGTACTCTTTGTCTTACTCACGAGACAACCTTGTTATGGTTATCAAGAGTACAACCACCAAATTCAAGATGGATGGAGTGGTAGAATCATTACATTCAAAAGAGATATAGAAGAATACTTTCGAGTTTGCTAAGGAAGCTCTTGTAGTTCATAGTAGATCAAAATAGAAAGGCAAGAAAAAGGACAAGAAAGTGAAAGAGGCAAATCCAAATCTCATCGGAGATCTAAGTCTCTTGGAAATTCTAAGGCAAAATGTTGAAATGAAGGAAAACTAATCACTTTATAAAGATTGTAAGGAGGAGAAAAAGAATAAGAAGAAACCCTTTGATTTAGATATGAACAAATTCTCTTAGGATGAAAATGATGCTTTTGTCATAGTTTGGACAACACATTAATTAGAAGATGTGTGGCTACTGGATTCAAGTGCGTCTTTTCACATTACCTCACATAGGGGTGCTTTTCAAAGTATGAAGAGTGTGATAGTGGGAAGGTGTATCTTCAGATGACTCTCATTTAAAGTTTTCTGATCATGGAAGAGTCAAGATTAGATTTACTAATGGAAGAGTGATGAGGATCAATGGTATAATACACATCTCAGGTTTGACACAAAATATACTCTTTGAAAGTAAACTTAGGTATGTGGGTGTTTAGGTTGTTTCCTTGAAGGCGGATGCAATATGATAAAATTTTCTATGGTTATTTCTAAGGGTGATCAGATTAGTACCTTGTACAAGATAGATGCATGTACAATTTAGTGCAATAGTGCTTCTATGAAGTTAAAGAAGAGGACTCTAGATTCTTCATCCTTTTTGTTAGATCAAGTTGTGAAGAGGAATGTTGCTTCTACATCTAATTTTTGTGCTTTCTAGGAATCTAAGGGTAAAAGTGCTTTGAAGATGAAACTCCTAGCAGTGAAGAAAATGTTATGGAACCAAAGACTTGGTTACATCGTGAACAAAACCGTGTTCAATTTTATTCTAGTTCTTACAAATCTTCTAGGTTGTTGGACTTGATACATTCTGATTTTTTTGGTCCTATAAATATTCCTTTTATTTTCAAATGTAAGTATGTTCTATCACTCACTGATGACTACAATAGGACATTTTTAAAATTTTCTTAGTCGGTAAATTATTGGAATAACTAATGGAAAGTTGGGACTGAGAGGGGAGGGGTGAATCAATACCAATAAAACTTTTAATCACAATTACTAATTATACCATATACATCTGCTTGCTGATTACCGAGTTCATAACTTTGAAATAAAAGTAAAGTAATGCATATAAAACCATAACATCAAAACATGAAATAATTTAACTCATAACACCATGATTTTGGTAATGCAAAAATCCTTGGTTAGAGGATAAAAAATGTGGTGGCGATGACACCCACAACCTTCACTAACTGCAGTATAAAGGGTGCTCAGTTAGAGCCACAAAGTTTAGCTATTTGTGATAGCTTACCCGATTAAGAGTATATAAGACTTGTTAGGTCTACCTGGTTAAAGGATTTTACAAAATCTACACTTAGAGATGTACCCTGTTAAAGGATTTATAAATATAAGACTGGTTAAGATCTACTTAGTATTGGGGTTTAAAGCTCTCAATACAATAGTATCAATTAATTAACAATGTCTATAAAAATGCATCAAATGTAAATGTTGTTTAGACTATATGTGCTATGATATGTGTTATCTCAATTCCCAAATTATAACACTATTATGTTCTTCTCTGTTGTAGCCAAATTTCTGCTCGGTGCTCTCTGCTCTTCTCTCTGTTCTTCATAACTCCTTTAACAACAATAACAATAACAACTCTCTATTCTTCAACTCTGTATATCCTCTTGTGTCTCTTCTTATATCTTTTACACATACAAAATTCATCCAAGATATAGATGAGTTTTGCCTCTTAATCTTATGCGTTAGGTATGTTGTAAATTTCTCCTGACCGTTAGATCTTCTTTCCAACTCGGTGACCATGTCACTTTTACCTCGGTACTTGTTTTTCTTGGAAATGAAAAAATTTCATATTTTTATTTATTTGCCTTAGATATTAAATCTAATTTATTTGAATCATTGATCATCTACCAAACTATTTTAAATAATTACATACGCGTAATTAATGCTTTGACAATCATTAAATATGATTTGATCATGTTTTTGATTAACTGTATAACTCAGTTAAATAACTCCATAATACTCGGTTAAGTGTTCTTCATCACTCAGTGTAATATCAACTCGGTGTACTACATACACTTGGTGTAGTGTGTCACTCGGTAACTATAGGCGCTCTATACTCTGTCAACTCTATGCATTACTGACGAGCTCGGTGTGCATTACCGACTTGTCTTATCCTTGCCTTTCTCCTTTTACTGATTGATTCTCCTTGACTTTATGACTTTTTCTAAACTAATGACAAAAAATATCTTATAGAGATAACTATCTCCCCCTTTGGCATTAGTTGGGCATTTTTGACAAAAAATCCAAAGTCATCAAAATTAGTAACTCCCCCTCGGATGTTACTCTCTATATGTATCCTTTTAAATTTCATTTTCACACACACACACACACACACACACACACACACACACACACACACACACACACACACACACACACACACACACACACACACACACATTATTTTTAAAANCACACACACACACACACACACACACACACACACACACACACACACACACACACACACACACACACACACACACACACACACACACATTATTTTTAAAGTAAATCTATCTCCCTTTTTTTGTTTTCTGAATAAGTAAGATATCTATCCTTCTTTATCTCCCTTTATCCGACTAAGATATCTATCCCCCTTTTTTGAAAAAAGTGCCAAAAAGTAAAACTTATTAACCAAAAATATGTTTATACCTCTATTGTATGATTGAAAGTACAATCTCCCATGTATTTCAGAGATCCTGAAGTATAACAATGTATTTTTTAATATCTGCCGATAAGCCAACTATGGTGTCTAGTGAACTTATATCTAGAAAAATTACTAGTTATTTGACTTTCTTCAAGTGTATCTGCATTGATTGGATATGGGGAATCAACAGTGCTTGCAATTCAAGCAGTTCCAATATAAGATTATCCTCCTCTTGTCTCAATGAGAGTTGAACTCCCATGAGTTCTTGTATCTTTTAGTAGTAAGTCTAGAATGCTCTAGGCTCAGTAGATAGTTTCTTAAGCTTCTCATTCAACGCTTTCTCAATATCTGATTCCTTCTTCTTAATTTCAATACTTAAGTTTGAAAGAATACATAAATTTTGAAACATTTAAATGATGGATGTCAGTTTCTTTTCAACTTGAGAACATAACTCGGAAAGAGTTACCTTCTCTATGTCAATATTTTTCAGTAAGTCTTCCATCAATTTATTCTCCATTCTCTCTTTATGAATCTTCAACATATATTCTATCATATCCTTGTTTGGTTCTTTGATCTGTTAGGCTAAATCACCAACTTGGTCTAGTATAGGTGCAAATTCATCAACAGTTGCTTCAGGAACAATGTCCTAGAATATGTCCTTAGCATGCTCAAGTATATTTACCTTCTTCTTCTTTGCAATTAACTTCTCCTGTTCAGCCTTTTGAGCTACAATCTCAACATAGATAGCTAATTCTCTAGGCTTCATTGAATTAGGGTCTCCTTTAGGTATTATGATTGGCTTTCTCAAAATAATGATTTTCTTTCTTTTTTTCTTTTCTCTTCTTCTTCTCAACCAATCTTCTCTCTCTAGTAGAGAATTTGGAATGTGATGCCTTAGTTGCATCAGGTGACTCGGTATGGGTACTAGCTATGCTCTCTAATTCTTTTACTTTATCTTTCTATTCACCTTTCTATTTATCCTCAGTCTTTTCCTTAAGATTTGATTCCTATTGTATTTCACTTTTAGTATCTATTGTCTTCTATACATTCTGATCCATTGCTGTGTTATTATCTTTCTTTTGATCATCGATGTCAGTTGGGGGGTACTAACTCAGTGTTCTTTCCTTTTTCTATCTTAGTGGCCTTAGGTTGTCCATCCTTATCCTTATCTATATCAACTGGTGTCTTGCTTTCCATGTCTGGTGTATCTAGTAAAAACTTAGTATTAACAGTATCATTAATTTTATAGCTTTGTACTTGTGTCATGATCGGATATTTTCTCATTAAAGGTGGATTGTCAATATCCATACACTTAGTATCCTTTATTTGCATATCGATGACATCTTCTTATTTTGATATCTCTTTTGCAGGGTCTTCTTCCTCAAGTATATCTTAAATGATAACATATGCATTGTCAGTAGTTAGATCAATATGATCTATTTTCTTTGTGCTTCATTTTATTTGTTCATAAGTGTTTTCTTCTTGTTCCTTCTCTACTTCATGATACTCGGTATCATCTGTATGAAATATATCCTTCTATTTTGTAGCTGTATCCTTCTCTATTGATTGTATGTCATCATTCATTATCCTAAGGGCTCTTCCCTTGACTAGAAATATGTTTGAATGTTTCTTTAATGCTTCACAAATCTCAGATGGTTCAAGGTCAGGAATAGTATGTACAAGAGATCTCTCTCTCATTTTATTTTCTGCATTTAGTGCATACTTCCATCTTGCATCAATATTGTTGTATAGTTCCTCTGGTATCTTGTCTCCAAGCTCAATAGGTGTTACTCTATATCTCATTAAATTTATCACAACAACATCTACAATCTTCTTCTTATCTTCTTCATTCCTCTTATGATATTTTACTTTCCTAAAACCTCCAAATCCTCCTGATTTCTTTAATCCATCTAGAAAATCATCAAGAATTTGTGGAACTCGTGAAAGCCATGCAGCTGGTACAAATTCATTAGGCTCATCAGATTTTGTTTCATTACCAAGTAGTAATCTTCTCCTTGTTTTTTCAGGTTGTTTCTTGCCTCTAGTTCTCTCATAAGTCTTTCCTTTCGGTTGAACTATCTCTATAGCTTTCTTCTCTTTCAGTTGTACCGAAGATCTAGTGTTCCTTCCAGTTCCTTTCTTCCCTAGTGATGCCAATTGTAGATCTTTTTTACCAACTACTAAAATTTCTTGTTCATTCTCAATATTCTCATCCAATGTATCATCAACTCCCTGAGTCTTTGATAAAGTATCAATCATTTTACTTGCTTTCCTTATTAACCTAGCTACCAAAATACCTTGCTTGATTTTATCCTTGACTTCCTCATAGGTTCCATACCTTTTTTCATTAGGATCTATTGGTTTGGCTAATAAAGATTCTATCTATTTTGATCCAATATTATATCCATATCATATCCCATCAGTTGAATCCATTCAACTCTCGGTTCTACAACCTTAATTATACAAACACTAGTGTCAACTTCGAAACAAATGTTGTCCTGATACTTAGCAATTAGTTGAGGTGGAAATCTGTAACTTTTATGCATTCTAGCTTTGGATTTCAAAATGTAATCAGACATTATTGCATCAAAGTTGTCTCCTAGACTCTTTATATACTCATGTATTTGATAAATAAATGGCCTATCAGTTTTCCATACTACATCTCCAATGGAGGGAAATGAATTCTGGTAGTAAAATAAAATACATACCAACAGTGAACCAAATTTCAATGTGTTGGTCTTTTCCTTCCTAATTGTGTTCATGTTGTCATCTATTTTCTTTCACAAAACTTCATAGAGATCTATCTAAATTATTTTCTTTACTATCTTATAAGCCAGGTCTACTACCCCACATGGTACACTATCCACTCAGGATGATTGAAACACTCGGTAAGATATGATGTTGCATGCATAAATTAACTTGAGATCCTTGAAAATAGATATTCTCATTCCTCTACCATCCCATTGTGCCTTTGTTATCTTAGTGAGCTTACCCTTGTCAATTTGCTTGATTTCCTTTCGTTGGTCTCCAATAGGAAATCTAGTGATGATGTGCAAAATATCCTTAGTTATATTGATCGGTTCATCCAACCACATGAATTGGTCATGTACTCAGCTGAGTACCATCCTCGCCCATTCGGGGTTGAATTCCCTCGGTAGATGAATTAAATTTGTCAATCCTTTTGTCTACAGATGTCTGTGCTCATCCTTTAATTTACCATTCATGCACAACTTATTGAATGAAGCATCAATCTCAGCTTCACACAAATCTTCAATTTTTCAATGAATAAATGTGCGGATGTCTTCAAACAACAAAACTCGCGATGGCATTAAAGATAATGCTCCTGTCATATCAATTTCTATGGCTATAGCTGGGTTATATTTAGAGTTTACAGGTTCAACGTTCTTCACTAATACTAGTCTTTTCATCCTCAATGCCATGACAATCTCTAAATGTGTCACAATAGAAAACTAGGGCATGCTTGATAATATACGGCTTTGAAAAAACAACTCAGTAAACCAGATATCTCAGAAATAACACTCAACACTCTTGTAAAGATTCAAAAATACCTTGTAATCACTTGAATGCTTTTGAGTGTAGAACCAACTTTTCTAACAACATGAGAAAACCTAAGTTTGATGGATACTGCAGAATTGCAACAAGTATGGTCACAAGACTGAAGTGTGCAGATTAAAGAAAAGAAATGACAATTGGATGCCTAACCAAGACAATGCAAATACTAACCGAAACAGAAGAAGCCAAGCTATAATTATTGTGGGAAGCATGGATACACTACTAATGTTTATAGAAGTGGGAAAGGTAAAGCACCAAGTTAAATGATTTTTACAAACTCTACACTTAGATATGTACCCTGTTTAAAGGATTTTCACAAACTCTACACTTAGAGATGTGCCATGTTAAAGGATTTACAAATATAAGATCGGTTAAGATCTACCCAGTATTGGGATTTAAATCTCTCAATACAATAGCATCATTAACTAACAATGTCTGTAAAAATGCATCAAATGTAAATGTTGTTTAGACTCTATGTGCTCTGATATGTGTTACCTCAATTCCCAAATTGTAACATTGTTCTGTTCTGCTCTGCTGTAGCTGAATTTTTGCTCAGTGCTCTCTGCTCTTCTCTCTGTTCTTCAATAACTCCATTAACAACAATAACAATAACAACTCTCTATTCTTCAAGTCTGTATATCCTCTTGTGCCTCTTCTTGTATCTCTTAAACGTACAAAATTCATCCAAGATATATATGAGTTTTTCCTCTTAATCTTATGCATTAGGTACGTTGTAAATTTTTCTTGACCGGTAGATCTTCTTTCCAGCTCGGTGACCATGTCACTTTTACCTCGGTACTTGTTGTTTTTCTTGGAAATGACAAAATTTTATTTTTATGTTTAATCTCTACCTTAGATCTTCACTCTAATTTATTCGAATCATTGATCATGTAACAAACTATTTTAAATACTTGCATATGCGTAATTAATACTCTGACAATCATTAAATATGATCTGATCACAGTTTTGATTAACTGTATAACTCGGTTAAATAACTACACAATACTCGGTTAAGTGTTATTAATCACTCAGTGTACTACATGCGCTCGATGTAGTGTGTCACTCAGTAACTATAGGCACTCGGTACTCTATCAACTCTGTGCTTTACCGACTGGTTCAGTGTGCATTAGTGACTTGACTTATCCTTGCCTTTCTCCTTTTACCAATTGATTCTCATTAAGTTTATGACTTTGTCTAAACTAATGACAACAAAATATATTATAGAGATAAAAATACAGATTTCAAGGATGTTGTTGGAATCAGACTTATAGAAAGAGTGTTTTAGAATTGAGAATGGTGGTAAATGTTTCTCAATAGGTTTTGATAAGTTTTATAAGGGACATGAAATTGAGAGGCACAATACAACTCCATACAACCCTTACTAGAGTGGAGTTGTTGAGAGAATGAACACAACATTGATCAAAAGGGCTAGGAGCATGCTTGGAGATGTTGGCCTCAATTTTTTTTTTTGGCTAAAGTTGTAGCCAATGCTTGGTATTTGGTAAATAGATCTCCTACATTAGAAATTATCGATAAGACACTTAATGGAAGTGTGGTAAAAAAAAGAAGCCCTTGTTCAAGCATCTCAAAGTATTTGATTGTGAAGATTATGCTCATGTTCTGAGTGAAAGAATATCTAAAGTGGAGAATAAGACAATGAAGTGTATCTTTATCAGCTATAGTGTCAATGTAAAAGGGAACAAGCTTTAGGATTCATTTACAAAGAAGGTATTTTATAATAGAAGTTTTATTTTCAGAGAGATTAAGTCTTCCACTATTGAGCTACAACTAGACAAAGATGAGAAATGTAATCAGGGGGTTGTTCATATACCTTCTACCTCGAATATAGAAAAAAAAATAGGATGAGGAAATCTCTAACAAATTTGAAAGTTCAAAATAATATAGAACCTCAACCTCAAGCCTTTGAGGAGGTCTACGAGAATAAGGTGACAATTGAAGAACGTTGTATTTCATTTTGATTTTGCTAATTTAATCATTCATGAATGACACATTGAAATTTTTGGAATACCTCTTCATATTAATTGGCAAATGCATTTACACATTATCACATTTGTGATGAATTCTTTTAGGATACATGGATCAAGTGCTAGGTTTCATGGAGCCTCAATGGCTGGTTTCTCTTCCTACTAGCTACTGGGAACATAGCGACCCTATGGAATATGAGAGAGATAAATTGGGCCAAGTTTTTTTTTCTTCTGATGATGGTGGGATGTTGGATTGATTTCTTCTCCTGATTATGGTGGGATGTTGGCTTGATTCATTCGGTGTTTGTGTTCATACTTTGTTTCAGTGCTCATACTCTACATCTTTCTTGGTTGTTTAGTAGTCTATGTTGTCACTTGGTAAGTGGATGTTTTTGTGATGTTTGATAGGTTGATGTTTTGATGGACTCATATAATGGGTTTGAGGGTTTTTGGTTCCCATATGTGATATTTAGTCTTTATGCCACCCTGAGTGTCAAATGACTAATGTAATGGGTACTGACAACTTTGTACAAATCTTTTATGTTATTTACTAACAATGTGCAATGGTAATGGTTATGCTGATAGGGAGAAAATTTTGAATATTTTTCAAAGAAAAATCTATAAGAGTAGTTCTACTATAGGAACTTCTTCAAGTTAAGCATGGATCTATCACTTATGACACTATTCTCCTTAAATCTAACAACTACCACATTCATTATTGTTGCCATCTTTCAAGTGCTAACTATGATACATAAACTTAGATGGATGACCAATTCTTTGGCTATTTTTATTATACCTATATCATACATGATATGTTGTAGCATGTCAAAGAGTTTTGATTTGCTATGTCTTGTAGGCATTGACATGGACAAGCTTCCTCAACATAATTTTTTAATTGATGCATCGAGTCTTTCTAGAAATGAAATAAATAAGGGTACCGGAGATGGGAGCCACAAAACATACCTATGGTCCAAATTCAACAATATGTTCAAGTTTTTATCTGTTTGCATTTTCTCTCATACTCCCAACCTGTGCCAAAATAGGAGCTTTGGAATAGGGTATGGTCACTCATCAAAGCATTAAGAATAGAGGAACAAAATAGGAGCTTTGGAATAGGGTATGGCCACTCATCAAATCAATGAAAATAGAAGAACAAAATTGGAGTTTTGGAACAGGGTATGGCCACTCATCAAAGCATTAATAATAGAGGAAAAAAATAAGATCTTTGGAACAGGGTATTGCCACTCACCAAAGAATTAAGAATAGAGGAATTTTGGCAAATGTTGCAGTTGCTAGTGCTTTGGTAGACATGTATGCAAAATGTGAAAGCATAAATAGAGCCTATGAATTGTTTGATAGAATGCCTCAACGAAACATTTTCTTGTGGACTATAATGATTACAGGATATATAGAAAATGGATTTGTGTAAAAAGCTTTTGAAACATTCAACCAAATGCAATTGGCAGGTGTAAAGAAAGTTTTTCCAACATCCTCCCCACTTGTGCCAAGATGGGAATTTTGGAATAGAGTATGGATATCCATCAAAGCATAAATGATGGAAGAATTTTAGTAGATGTTGCAATTGGATGCCATGGTATACATGCTTTCAAATTGTGGAAGCATAGACAAAGAAAATGAACTATTTGATAAAATGCCTCAAATAAATGTAGTCATAGGGTGGAGGGGAGTAACTCGTACAAGGGATGATTCCTAGCAGTTTGGGGGATGAGATCCTAAATGGTTCTTATACTTACTTACCCAATGGTTCTTTCACAATATTTCTTAATTTTGGAGAAAATTTTGTTAAGAACTTTTCATACAATGTGAAACATGAATTAATTATGAAGGATTAATGCAATGTGAAACAAAAGGCTCAGGGGGGGGGGAGGGTCTTCTTTTTTCAACAATGGAGAATGGATAAGTCTTGCGAGTCGATTTCTATGGCCCAATCTGAAAAATAACTAGCCGACATGTTCATCTATAATCTAAATCAAGAGATGGGAGTTCATTTACAAGTTCACTATGTTACTAGCTTTGATAAGATTCTCTCATACCAAAAAGGGTTGGTGAAGATATTTTCTAGAGATTAAAGCCAAACAAAAACAAAAAAAAAAAGGTTAGTGATCAAGTTGTAAACATTTAGTGTTAGTAATAACTGAGAGGGGGGGGGGCGTGAATCAGTGGCCTCAAAAATTTATCCTTCAAACTTTAACCACCAATCAATAAACCTCAAATTATTATGTCCTTACAAGATGCATGACATAAAATAATAATAATAATTATCTGTCTATCAGTTTTCTCTGTCAATCCTTATTCTTTCTTGATTACCGATAAGCAATATAACTATTTAACGAAACTCAGTAAATAAGCAGAGTATACTGATCAATCCAGAATGAATTATGTAAAATACAAAACAGTAAATAAATTAATCATACACACATAACACATGGATTTTTAACATGGAAACCCTATTAAGGAAAAAACCACTAGGACCGGTACCCCAATTTTCACTCTTCTGAAGTGAGCCCTGTTAAGAGCCAATCCTGTTAAAGGTTACAAACACACTTTTAGGTATGACCTTGTTAGCGGATTTTATACATAGAGGTTTTCACTTAGTATCGGGCATCTAATGCTGCCATCCTTGAATCAACCTCTCTCTTAGAATGTCAATAGGCATCAGGTATATCCACTGCTACTTTCATGAATCAAACTTTTTGGCACTCCTTGAGATGTACCTCAATATATAGAAGACTATTAAGTCCTACTCAGTTAAGAGACTTGATGCTTCAATGGTTAAACTGAAACATTATGACCTGTTCATATTGCAACTTTGAATTGCATATTTTTAGATCTATTTAAGTACATTACTTCTCTGACCAATGTATCAATTTAATTCTTTGTGCTCCATACATTCTGCTCTGTGATGCTGTGCTCATTGTTCGTTGGTGTCTGCAGAATTCCTTATCTCTTCCTTCAGCTTGTTTGATCAACATTGCATGAAGTAGTTCTTCATCAATTTCTCTTCAACATCCTCTTTATATTCACTCCCCTTAATCCCATTCATAAATGAATTAAGCTTGTCTCTTATATAGACATAATATTCATTGTTTCTTGATTCTTGGCGTGAAAAACAATCCAGCCAATTAGATTTAAAAGATAACTCCTGATTTTTCTCGTAGATATCTTCTTGCCAACTGTACAAATCAACTTTAAATCAATCACTTATCTCTAGTCGAATAAAACAAAGTAGACAACCGGTTAAGTCTATATTTAGCTCTTCCAACTAGATATTTTTTCATTTTCTGAACTCTTTGTTCCGTCGGTCACCTTTGTAGTTAGTTGTCAGTGACAACTGACAGTTCTGTCGGTGAGACTCCAGTTAGCTTCGTGATCTCTGTCTGTTGGGAAACACTGTATTTTCTTCCGTCGGGTTACTCTTTTCTTTGCTCGTCAGGCAACACTGTGACTTTGCTCGTCAGTAGTGTTGTGCATTTCCTTATCAGGTATCACTGCGACTTTGTTCTTTTTCTTTGTCCGTCGAGTGGACTACATCGGTGTTATTTGTCACTTAGTGAATACTTGATTTGTATGCATTACTGATAGCATAGCCTTGGTTCCTTTGATTCTCTGAAGTCTTTGGCATTGTTTACATGACCATACATATTATATTATGTTGACATTAATGAAAATACAATACATTAACTAATTTAATGCCTTGCATTATCTTCAACTTAACATTGTCAAACATTCAATCAGTTACATGTCATCAATCTCCCCCTTTGGCATTGATGGAAACATACTATATTATCACACTATACTATTTATAATACAATATGAAATACAACAATTGAGATTCATTAAACTACCAATCTTTTGTTTTGATAACCGATAAATGTCTGACCATCGGTAAGCTCTAGTTTAGCTTAGATTTGATTCTTGCAGTTCTCTATCTTCTAATGTATTGAGTCCGCTTCTCTTGTCAATTTCTCTCCCTTGACTGTTCTTTCTCTTTTGATGTCTTTTTCTCTTTTCAGCAACTCTCCCTTTGTATAATCTTTCCATACAATTTATCTCTCTAAGAGTATAATCTCTCCTTGTTGGAGTAATGTGCTAATAGATACTTTTTCTCCCTTTCAAAAGAATGTGTGATAATATGGATAATTTCTCTCCCTTTGACAGTAATGCCAAACAAGTATTTTACTGATATCTGACATTAATGTCAAGCAATCTTTTGTCTCTATCCATAATATATTCCTTGAATTTCCCTTCTCCATTAGAAATACAACAATATGCTCTTGTGCTTGATGTTGATATATACCTATCTGTATATAGATGTAGCTTTGAAGTTCATCTCTTTGCCTGCATCAACATTAATGATAATATGTAGGCTGATGCAACCTTTAGTCATTTTGTTGACTAGTAGACAAGGGTTTGACCCCTAGTCTCTTTCTTAAGTACTCAAATGCATCCTTGGGAAGTGGCTTGGTGAAGGTACCGACCAATTTTTCCTTTGATTGCACATACTCAAGTATCACCTCTTTTGCCTGAACTTGTTCTCTTAAACAATGATACTTGATGACAATATGCTTTGTTTTAGCATGCATGACTGGATTTTTGGAAATGTTAATTGCACTTGTATTATCACAATAGATAATTACTAGTTCTAGGATCTTCATATGCATACCTTCTAGTAACTATTTGATACATGCAATATTTGAGCAATTTGCAGCAGAAAAAACATACTCTGCTTCTGCAGTAGATTGTGAGATGCATCCTTGTTTCTTGCTGATCCATGTGACAAGTCTATCACCCATGAAGAATTCTCCTCCAGTTGTGCTCTTCCGGTCATCAATATTTATAGCCCAATCAGCGTCGGTAAAGACCTGAAGTTCAAATTTTCCTTCTCTTCTGTACCATAAGCCATATTCCTCGGTATTCTTCAGATATCTTAGAATTGTTTTCATAGCAGTCATATGTGATTCCCTGGGATTAGCAGAATATCTAGAAACTGTTCCTACTGCATGTGCAATATATGGTCTAGTATGTACCACACACATGAGTTTTCCTATCATCGATCTGTACAAAGTCTGATTTACCTCTGATGTCTTGTCCTCCTTTGTCAACTTACATCCAGTAGCCATTAGTGTTCCAACTGGTTTGGATTCTTCCATCTTGAATATTTTTTAGGACCTCTTTAATGTATTTTGACTGAGTAATGAAAATACCTTCACATTGTTGCATGATCTGTAGACCAAGAAAGAACTTGGTCTCTCCAAACATAGACATCTCAAACTCTTTTCCCATCTCATTAGAAAATGATTTTCATAGCATATCATTGCCTCCAAATATGATTTCATCAAAAAATATCTCAGCAATCAAAGTGTTAGCATCGGTATCTTCCTTCAAATAAAGATTACGATTTTCACTAGTCCTTACAAATCCAATACTCATTAGATAGGAATGAAGTCTTTCATACCAGGCTCAGGGTGCTTGTTTTAATCCATACAAAGCTTTATGAAGTCTACATACCATGTCCCTCTTGTCTGGATCAACAAACCCTTCTGGTTGTTCAATGTATAC
Organism: Thuja plicata; assembly: GCA_018584345.1. NCBI lineage: Eukaryota > Viridiplantae > Streptophyta > Pinopsida > Cupressales > Cupressaceae > Thuja > Thuja plicata. The sequence goes on from MU223593.1 coordinate 2,716,926, forward strand.
CTCTTCTTCAAGTATTCCATTCAGGAATGCAAACTTGACATCCATTTGATATACCTTGAATCCTTTATATGAAACATAAGAAGGTAATATTCTTACTCCTTCTAGCCTAGAAACAGGTGCAAAGGTCTCTCCATAGTCAATTCATTCTTCTTGTGCATACCCCTTGCATACTAGTCTTGCTTTATTCCTTGTGACTTCTCCATTCTCATTCAAATTATTCCTGAATATCCATTTTGTACTGATGACATTCTTGTCATATGGTCTTGGCACAAGTGACCATGTTTTTTTTTTCTCAATCTGCTCAATCTCATCATTCATAGCACATATCCCTTCTTCATTATCAAGTGCAACATTGATAGATTTTGGCTCAAACTCACAAATTAGACAGCTTGAGTTCAGAGACTTACTTCTTGTTCTTGTACCAGCTTTCTTATCTCCTATGATCTGGATCTCTGGATGGTTCTTTCTTACATATCTTGCAAGTATAGGTACAAATATTTGTCTATCTGTTTGATCATCATTTTTTCCTTCATTATGTTCTTCATCACCTTGCACATTATTTTGATCATTGTCCTGACCGTCGGTTGCAACATTTTGTTGTTTTGGAATTAAGCACTATTGCTTGGGAGCTCTACATTGTTGGTAGGGTAGGGTGTCAGGTTCCTCATTATAAGTGAACTTATTGTATTCCTCTGGTTCTTTAGTGCTTTCTTGTTCATTCTTCTCTACAAATTCATCTATCTTTACATTTGCACTTTCAATAATTTTGTTAGAGGCTTTGTTTAGAAATTTATAAACCTTTCTCTTGGTAGAATACCCTAGAAAAATTCCTTCATCACTCTTGGAGTTAATTTTTCCATTTCTATCATCTTTTAAGATATAACATTAGCTGCCAAGTTTTTTGAAATAACTTACATTGGGTGTGTATCCATACCATAGCTCATAAGGTGCCTTTCTTCAATTGTACTCTATTCAATGTGTAAACAACAGTACTGATAGCTTCCCTCTAGAATATTTGGGTTATTCCTTTCTCTATCATTAGTGTCCTTGCACAGTCAACTATGGATCCGTTCCTTCTTTCACCAATTCCATTCTACTGTGGTGTCCTTGGTGCAGAGACCTATCTTTTGATTCCATGCTCATTACAAAATTTAGTGAATTTATCTGAAATAAATTCTCCTCCTCTATCTGATCTCAAACATTTTAGATCCTTACCACTTTGTTTCTCTACCATAGCCTTATACCATTTAAACATCTTGAATGCTTCAGATTTATCTTTTAGTAACATAACTATCATCATTCTAGAGTAATCATCAACAAAGAGAATAAAATATCTATCTCCATAATAACTCTTTGTCCTCATAGGTCCACATAAAGCAGTATGAACTAATTCTAGAATTGCATCAGATGTATGGGTTTTGCTTTTTAAACTAGACTTTGTCATTTTTCATTTTTGATAATTCTTACACATGATATTGTTGGGCTTGGTCATCGTCAGTAAGCCTCTGACATTTCTCTTTTTGCTAATCTTTATCATGTTGTCAAATTTCACATGACACAATATTTTGTGCCATAACCATATGTCTTCATTTGTAGCAATCAAAAAAGTGGAGTCAGTATCATTCAGATAGAATAAGTTACCTTTTGTCCGCTCACCAGTACCAATTAGGTTTCTAAATTTATTGAAGATCTTTGCCTTCTTATTTTCAAATGCTACTTTGTGACCTGATTTATTCAATTGAGAAACACTCAATAGATTATAATTCAATCCATTTACCCAATATGCATTCTCACACTTTATCTGGTTATTCAACACTATTGTTCCTCTACCTTCAACTGGACAAGGTGTGTCATTACCCATTCTTACTGAACCACATTTATAGTATTCAAAAGTCTCAAAATTTTGCTTATCACCGGTCATATGGTGAGTGTAACCACTATCTATGATCCAAACATCATTTTTTCTAATTTTAGATATGAGAGTTGTTTCTACATACCTTTCTTCATCATCATCTGAATCATCTTTTACAGCCACAAACACCATCTCAATGTCTTCATCAGATTCGATGTCAGTATCATCATCCTTGCATTTTTATAGGTAACTGACCTTCTTTCCTTTTTCCTTATAGTCTCGGGTATATCTTCTTTCTGATTGTTGGTAGCTTCTATAATCACCTCTGTCAGACTTCTTTTCATATGATCTATCATTACTTCTGTCATCTTTTCTTCTGTTAGTACATTTTACAGCAAAGTGTCCAATCTCTTTGCAATTAAAACAAACAAGTGGTAATTTACCTTTGTATTTACCTTTGCCTCTCTATATTCTTCTGTCCATAAGTGCTTCAATTTCATCAAGATCATCTTCTTCATTTTCACTATCACTATCTTTTCTCATAGTGTTTTTGTGACTTGATTTACTTATTCTCATAGAAGTTTTGAATGCAAACTCTATGTTTGG
>MU223593.1:2719433-2746892 GCA_018584345.1 Thuja plicata
TTTTCTCATAGTGTTTTTGTGACTTGATTTACTTATTCTCATAGAAGTTTTGAATGCAAACTCTATGTTTGGTAAGACACTATTATCAAATTTATTCATCTCAAATGAAATCAGTCTTCCAATTAAACTACCTAGAGTAACATTTCTATTTGCTAATGTTCTCATTTCTTGAATGACAGATACTCTAATAGCATAAGTAGGCAGTAAGGTTCTTAGAATTTTACTTACCACTGTATCTTCTTCTAGTACACCTCCAACTCCTTGGATAGCATTGACTACCTCTTTAATTCTTGTGCTGTACTGAGTGATGTTTTCACCTTATTTCATTTTGAGATCATCAAACTTTCCTCTAAGGTTTTCTGCCTTGGCTCTCAAAACATTTTTGTCACCACCATGCACAAGCTTCAATTTGTCCCACATCTGCTTTACAGTTTTGCATTCTTTGAGATCTTCAAATTCAGCATCGGAGAGTGAGGAAGCAAGCTCTATCATCATGCCACTGTTTTCATTATTCTCTCTCATTTTTTCAACTATCGGTGCTCCTGTGGGCAACACATATTCAGTTTCTAGGAATTGAGTAACATCATTACCAATAACTGATAAGTGGAGTCTTATCCTGCTCTGCCATGAAGCAAAATTATCTTTTTTCAACTTGGGCACATCTCATCTATTCATCTTGTGATCTTTGGATTAGGTCTTGAAACCTTCCTTCTAAGCACACAAGCTCTGATACCAATTGTTAGTAATAACTGAGCGGGGGGGTGAATCAGTGGCCTCAAAAATTTATCCTTCAAACTTTAACCACCAATCAATAAACCTCAGGTTATTATGTCCTTACAAGATGCATGCCATGAAATACTAATAATAATTAACCATCTGTCGGTTTTCTCTATCAATCCTTATTCTTTCTTGATTATCGATAAGTAGTATAACTATTTACCAAAACTCAGTAAATAAGCAGAGTATACCGATCAATCTAGAATGAATTATGTAAGATACAAAATAGTAAAGAAATAAATCATACACACATAAAACATGGATTTTTAACGGGGAAACCCTGTTAAGGGAAAAACCACTGGGATCGGTAACCCAAATTTTCACTCTTCTGAAGTGAGCCTTGTTAAGAGCCAACCCTGTTAAAGGTTACAAACACACTGTTAGGTGTGACCTCGTTAGAGGATTTTATACATAGAGGTTGTCACTTAGTATCGGGCATTGAATGCTGCCATCCTTGAATCAGCCTCTCTCTTAGACTGTAAATAGGCATCGGGCATATCCACTGCTACTTTCATGAATCAACCTTTTTGGCACTCCTTGAGATGTACCTCAATATGTAGAAGACTGTTAAGTCCTGCTCGGTTAAGAGACTTGATGCTTCAATTGTTAAACTGAAACATTATGACCTGTTCATATTGCAACTTTGAAGTGAAGATTTTTAGATCTATTTAAGTACATTACCTCTCTGACCAATGTATCAATTCAATCCTTTGTGCTCCATACATTCTTCTCTGTGATGCTGTGCTCACTGTTCGTCGGTGTCTGCAGAATTCCTTAGCTCTTCCTTCAGCTTGTTTGATTAACATTGCATGAAGTAGTTCTTCATCAATTTCTCTTCAACATCCTTTTTCTATTCACTCCCCTTAATCCCATTCGTAAATTAATTAAGCTTGTCTCTTATATAGACATAATATTCATTGTTTCTTGATTCTTGATTCTTGATTCTTGGCGTGAAAAACAATCCAACCAATTAGATTTAAAAGATAAATCTTGATTTGTCTCGTAGATATATTCTTGCCAACTGTACAAATCATCTTTAAATCAATCACTTATCTCTGGTCGAGTAAAACAAAGTAGACAACTAGTTAAGTCTATATTTAGCTCTGCCAGCTAGATATTTTGTCATTTTCTGAACTCTCTATTTTGTCGATCACCTTTGCAGTTAGTTGTCGGTGACAACAGACAGTTCTCTTGGCGAGACTCTAGTTAGCTTCATGATCTCTTTCCGTGGGGCAACACTGCATTTTCTTCCATCGGGCTACTCTTTGCTTTGCTCGTTGGGCAACACTGTGACTCTACTCGTCGGTAGTACTATGCATTTCCTTGTTGAGTATCACTGTGACTTTGTTCTTTTTCTTTTTCTGTCGGGTGCACTCCGTCGGTGTTGTTTGTCACTTAGTGAATACTTGATTTGTATGCATTACTGATAGCATAGACTTGGTTCCTTTTATTCTCTGAAGTCTTTGGCATTGTTTACATGACCATACATATTATATTATGTTGACATTAATGACAATACAATACATTAACTGATTTAATGCCTTGCATTATCTTGAACTGAACATTGTCAAACATTCAATCAGTTACATGTCATCATTTAGTCCATGCAAAATTCACCCAATACATATTATAATTGGACAACTTAAATGTGGAAAAAATGAATATAATACACCTCTCAGAGAACTATTAGAAATGGTGTTTGGCAATCAATCAATCCAAACATGATAAAAATTCTACCTACCAAATATTTTAATAAATATTACAAATATAAAAAATGATAAATAAGAGTATATTGGTGAAAGTATCTCTAATGTATTAATAGAAAAGGAATTCAATCATTCCTATGCATCCATATATTTACAAGATGTCATTGATGTCAACACTAAAGTAAAAAAGAGTCATAAAATCCTTAACGTAGCTATTCTTGAACTAAAATTCAATGTGCTTGGAGTATTCTATCCTATTTTTCTTTGAGGTGTTGTGGCATTTTGGAAGAATGCTAGCTAAGATCTATTAACCATTCATGCCTCAAACTCTTTGATGGATAGTTCCTCTTCAAATAATGATCTTAGCAAGTCTTTCTCTTATTGGTCCATCAACTCATGTTAGTGAATCCTAACCACTTTCTACTCCAATGAGTTGGCCCAATATGCCATTGGATACAAATATACTTCAACATACATTGGCTTGACTTTCCTCTATTCCTATTGTGCACATATTTAGAGCATCTATGGAGGAATCTTCCCCTTGTGACTTAGAGGATAATATTTCAATCTCATACTGAAGTGAAAGATGCGAGATTGAACAAGATAGGGTCTATTGTTGCCTAAGCTAGATCCTGCAGATCCTTATTGCTTCTTATCTTTCTTGGTATCTTAGCTACAATGATGTGTTTCTTTTTCTTTTTCAGGTTGTTTCCTTCATTCCAAAATGCATGGCAATAGTTCCTTTTTCTTATGAGTTGTTTCATTATACAAAAGTCTAAACCCTTTGAGTTGTATTTTCTGGATAGTGGTTCGATGGTGTAGAAAGAACTATCCTTCAACCTCTCATTCTCCTCCCCACACTATGGGTGAGTTTTCTACCCACCCCTAGTATTTTTTACTAGTCATTCAACTAGCATGCTATTAATTAATGGTATGTTATTGACCTTGTTGTTTCAACACCTTTACTGTTAGTGTGTCATTGATCTTTTTGATGCATGTGGGTTATAGTTTTAAATCTACACCTTCTGAGTTTTTGTTTATAGGGACAACATTCTTGTTTTGTTTCTTTTAATATAAAAAACATTATAATACTATTTTAAAGAGGGACAAATATAGACACTTAAATTTCACCTCATCTGAAATAGTTAATTAATTTCATCCACATAACTAGTTGTTTAGATTAAATCAATTGAATTGATTTATATTTTCTAATTACATTAAATTAAATTTCTAGCTCATTATTAAATAACCCACTTCAACCACATTAATTAAATAATTTATCTTTGCTTCAACATAAACGACATAGTTGTAATACACTCATATAACTTGTATAACAATCAAAATAGATAGTAGATATTTATTGCTAAGAAGTAGTATATCTCTATTTTGAATTAATTTTACAGTAAATAAAGGCATCCTCTATTTTTTGTGTTCATTTTGGATGTTCCCCATAGTTGTTGCATACTCCAAACTCATCTTTCTAAGAGAATGAAAAAATGGAAGATTGATGATTTTCAATTTTTATTAATTATTGGGTAAAATATATAGATCACCATGTGTGTTAAAATAATTTCCTTGACCAATTTAATCCTAAGGTATGCTTAACTCACCAACATTTATAATAGCTTGAATGGAGGTAATCAATTGGTATATCTTGGGCCCTTTGTGATGTTTCATTTCTCAGTGACAACCTCCTATGCTTAAATAGTTCAATATAAATTTAATCAAGTATCAAAAAGAAAGAATGATATTTCAAGAGGGTCAAAGGGAATATTTTCCTACTTCAAGATGCTAGAGTGGTTGAAAGATCTAGTTGGGTGTGATAGTGACCACATATACCCTAGCCACAATAATGTTTGAGCTCCAACCAAACAAAAGATTAGTGGAGGTTGTTAAAATGTCTTGTCATTGATGTCAAAATAAGAATCCGATTGAATAATGTATTTTGTTTGAAAGGTTTAATCATTGTTATAAAAATAATAATAGAAAATATGAACATATGTCTGATAGATTAATTAATGGTAGTGATATCTGATCTATACTGCATTGTTGATTATTTGATCAAATTCTTTGTGATAGACATAGTATGTGGGTATTTTCTTATGTATGGTTTACATATTAATCGACATGTTTGTGTTGGAAATAAGTCAAAACTAAATCATTGTGGGTGTTTCATATGTGGTAAAGAGTTTGAGTTGCAAACAATGTCTAAACTAAAATTGTCCTCCTCACAATTAGTTGTCATTCCTCTATAGTTTGTTGTTAGTTAGTTTAGCATATGGTTTCTCTTTTCTATCTTCTTTATGTTTGTTGGTTTGAATTTCTTATTTGGTATCAGAGCTAGGAGGTTGTAAATCATAGTTGAGGAAACAACAAATGATAGTGATGATAATTTCATTGAAGATGAAGGACTTATCATATTTTGAAGAAGTCAACGCTTTGAAGATAGGAAAAGATACAATTGAGGCTAGATTGATGCTCAATAGTATGAGGTGCTAACAGATTAAAGAAACTATACCTTATTGAGGTTATGAGACACACATGTGAGGATTGGTGTCCAATAGTTCAAGGAGATCTGAAAATATAGAAGCTTAACATCTTACTGTTACAAGGGTTATGAGGCATTTCATGTGCAAATGGTGTTCAAATCTTGGATGATAGTTGCATGACTATACCAGCAAGTGGGAGAAAATTCAAGAAGTCTTACTAGTCTATAAATTATTTTCAAAGAACATATTCTGTATAAATATACTTTTTTTTTAAAATTTTACAAGTCATTTTAATTATTAGTTTGTAGTATGTAGATATGGTAGTAGTCCAAATTAAGAAACATAACATCAGAGATAAACTTGACAAAGAAATAGACAAACTCAAATACTTAATTTTATTGAACATAAGATGCATATTTATACAATAGATTGAACAACCAAGATTCCTAAAATAGTGCTAAACAAATTGACAAAAAACTATTATGTGTTTGACAACACAACTAGAGAAATTGACAAGAAGGTGATTCTTGAAAGCTAACTGGATTTGAGAGACAAATCTATAGTTAGTTATTGTTTCAAAATAAAAATCTATGACACATACATGCACAACTCACCTAAACTAAAATTTTTCTTCCAACAACTCAAACATGATTTGACACATGTGCAACATTCATTTTTATGACTTATTCTAACATCCCCCCTTAAGGAATAACTGAATTTTGTTTAACTCCTAACATATCTTTAAATGTTACAAACTTTATTTTTCCCAATGAATTGGTGAATATATTAGCTACATTTCCATTGGTGTTACAATAATGCAACTCTATCTCTTGAGAATGAATTTTATCTCTTACAAAATGATGTAACCGAGTTTCTATATGCTTTGATATTTCTCTATAGATAGGATTGTTTGCAATCTTGATTGTACTTTGATTGTCACACTTTATTGAAGTAGGTCCTTCTTGCTTTTGTCCCATATCTTCAAGGATTATCCTTAGCCAAATTTCTTCACAGGTAGCACTACACAATGCTTTGTACTAAGATTCAATAGATGAAAGGGAAATAGTTGACTGCTTCTTGCTGCTGCAAGAAACAACACATGATCCTATGTTGAATGCATAACCAGTTGTTGATTTACGATCATCTGGATCACCAACCCAATCAGAATCAGAAAATATTGTCAACTCAAAATTCAAATGGTTAGTATATTCAATGCCAAAATATATGATGCCTTGTAGGTATCAAATGACTCTCTTTGCTGCCTTCAATGAGCCTTAAGAGGATTAGCCATGAATTGACTAAGTATGCTGATAATATATGAAATATTAGGTCTTGTAGGGGTCAAGTAGTTCAAACTTCCCACCATATTCCTATACAATGTTCCATTGACTTCTGAAGTATCGGTATTGCAAGAGAACTTGAAATTTGTTTTCTAATAGAGTACATGTTGCTTCACAATCTTGCATATTAAACCTTTGAATTAAATTTTTGGCATACTTACTTTGAGTAATCAAAATCTTACCGTCTTGACTCCACACTTCAATTCCTAAACAATAACGCATTTTTCCAAGATCCTTCATTTCAAATGCTTGTGATAAATATTCTTTGATTTCATCAATCAGATCTATAGAACTTCCTACTATGATTAAGTCATCCACATACACAGAAATAAAAACAACATTCCCATGTTCATCATTCTTTATGTATATATTTGGATAATGTTTACTCTTGATATACCCTTGTTAAAAGAAGAATCTATCAATCTTCTCATACCATGCTCTTGGTTCTTGTTTGAGACCATATAATGTTTTTTTTTTTAATCTTGCATACCAAATGTTCTTTTCCCTTTTTTGCAAAGCCTTCAGGTTGAACAAGATAAATTTCTTCTTTTAAATCACCATTTAAAAATGCTGACTTAACATCCTTTTGATGAAGATCCCAATCAAATTTAGTAAAAAGTGCAATCATAAGTCTAATAGTGTTCATTTTAGCTACTGGTGCAAAAGTATCTTTATAATATGTTACTCAACTGATGAAGATGGTGATGAATACTGAGATTAGAGGTATACAAATTTTTAGAAAGAATTGGATCAGTTGTTATTTTGTCATGGATGTCAAAAAATTGATTTATGGTTCACATTAAATTGCCATATATTTTAGAGTTGATTTAATTGGGAAATAGATAAAGATCAGACAATGATAAGATCATCTTGAGATAATTGGTTTCTACTTTATCAAGTCGGTAAAGAAGATTGGGAAAGTTGGTAAAACTAAAGAGTCAAGCTACCAACTAGAGAGATTCTGTCGGTAAAGGACACCGAGACATTGAAGTACCAAGCAGTGCATGTTAGTCACCGAATTAAGAGTTAGTTTCTGAGCATAAAAAATGTTATAAACAAGGATAAGAACACATTTAATGATAAGCTACAATGATCTGGAGGATTCCAAGGACTAAAAGGAAGTTGGTTACAAGATCTACACATGGGAAAATTCAAGGAAGAGATCTATGGAATAGATTAGGCAACAAAATTGAAGGTTTTATTTCTAATAAAAGTGCAAGTTCCTGATGCCATATAACTGATTGAATGTTTGAAGATGTTAAGTTGGTGATTACCAAAATGAAGAAAGATAATGAAAGATATTAAAACAATTAATGGATTGTATTGTCATTGATGTCAACTTGATATAATCTGATCAGTTATATGTAAAGGGTCAAAATACTTCAGAGAATCAGGGAGATAAAGATTATGCTTTCAGTAATGCATAAAAGATTAGCATTCACTAAGTGACTACAAAAACTGACGGTCAGTAGATCCTGATTGACAGAGAAACCCGAGAGCAAAGTCACAGTGATGCCCGAGAAAGAAAACTGAGAAGAATTACCGACGAGCAGAATCACAAGCATTACTGACAGCTAGAATTACAATGTTACCCAACAAACAGACAACCCCGATGGAGAAGCCCGAGGAGAACTGAAGTGTTGACCAAAGCTATCAAAGAGTTAAAACACCGAAAGGGACTGAAGTTTAGAAATGATAAAATACTTAGCTAGCAGAGCTAAAGATAGACTTAACTGGTTGTTAACATTGTTTTCATTGACAAGTTAAAGCCAGATATAAGTAAAATATTTAAAGCTGTTTTATCCAGTTGTCAAGAAGATATCTAAGAGATAAAATAGGAGTAAAACTTTAAAGAGAGATTGGCTAAGATTGCGGATCATGCAAAGAAGTCAAGAAGTAAGAAACAGTGATATCATGTCTATAAAGAGACAATCTAATTCATTATGAATTAGGAGAGTGAATAGAGAAAAATGATACTGGAGAGAAATTGATGAAGAATAACTTCATATAGTCCTGATCAATCAAGCTGAGGAAAGAGCTAAAAATTTGTGCAGACACCGAGCAACAGAGCACAACATCACCGAGTAGAAAGAAGTGGATTAAAGGTATTGAAAAGATACATTGATCAAAAAGCTATAATGAGCTTACAATAGATCTAAAAATCTGCAAATCTAAGTTGCATGTGTGAACAAATAATTTACTATTTTAGTTTAACCATTGATTCAGAAAGTCTCTTAACCGAGTAGGATTTAAGGAACCTTTCTATATTGAGATACATCCCAAGGAGTATAAAAAATTTTGATCATGAAGATAGCATGAGATGCCAGATACCATTTGACAAACTACATTGGGTTTGGTCATAGAAGGTAGCATAGAGATGCCCGATATCAAGTGAAAAATAGTCTATTTAAATCCTCTAACAAGGTCACACCTAACAGTGTGTTTGTAACCTATAACAAGGTTGGCTCTTCACCAAGCTCACTTTAGAGGAGTGAAAATTGTGGGTTACCGGTCCCAAGTGTTTTTTTCCCTTAATAGGGTTTCCATGTTAAGAATCCATGTGTCAATGTGTTTATGAGTCATTACTTTAGTGTTTTTCATTACCCATAACTAATCTAGATTGATCGGTATACACTAATCAATTTACTATTTTTTGGTAAATGAAAAACTGCTAATCGGTAAACGGTAAGAACAAGGTTTAAAAGTAAACTTTGAGTAGTAGTTATTTATTATGAATTTTTGAAGGCATACATATTGTAGGACTAAAGATAACTAGAGGCTTAATATTGTGGTACTAAGTTTTTTGATTGATTTATTAGAATATTTTTGAGGCCACTGATTCACCCCCCTCTCAGTTATTATAAAAATTGGTATCATAGCTTGTGTGCTTAGAAAGGGAGTTTAATAACTCAAGCAAAAGATCACAAGATGAACAAACAAGGTGTGCCCAAGTTGAATAAAGACAAATTTGCATCATGGAAAATTATAATAAGACTCCACCTATCAGGTATTGGTAATGATGTTACTCAACACCTTGATACTGAATATGTGTTTCCTACATGACTTGACACACTTGAGAAATTAAGAGAAAAGCGTGAGCATAATTGCATGATGATAGAGATTGCTTCCTCACTCTCTGATGCTGAGTTTGAAGATGTCAAAACTTGCACCTCTGCAAAGCTAATGTGGGATAAATTGAAGCTGGTAAATGGAGGAGATGCTAATGTACTAAGAGCCAAGGAAGAAATCCTAAGAGGGAGGTTTGATGATCTAAGGATGAAAGAAGGAGAAAATATCACTCACTATAGTTGCATAATAAAAGAGGTAGTCATTGTTATCTAAGGAGTTGGAGGTGTACTTAAAGAAGAGATAGTGGTAAGTAAAATCCTAAGAACCTTACTTCCTGTATATGCTATTAGAGTATCTGCTATACAAGAAATGAGAGCAGCTACAAACAATATTGTTACTCTAGATAGCCTGATTGGTAGATTGATTTCATTTGAGATGAATAAATTTGATAATAGTATCTTACCATCTATAGAGTCTGCATTCAAATCTTATTTTAAAATAATTAAGTCAAGTCATAGACACACTATGAGGAATGATAGTGAAAGTGATAATGAGGATCAAGGACTTGATGAGATTGAAGACTAAGGGCAAGAAGATTGCAGAGAAGCAAATGTAGATACAAAGGTAAATTACAACTTGTATGTTTTAATTGTAAAGAGGTTGGACACTTTGCTGCAAGATGTCCTAACAAAAGAAAAGATGACAATAGTAATGACATGTCATATGAAAATAAGTTTGATAGAGGTGATAATAGAGATTACCGAAGCAACCGATAATTTGACAAAAGAGATACCCGAGACTACAAGGACAAAGGGAAGAAATATTGTTACCTAGCTGAGAATAGAACTGATGATACTAACATCAAATCTGATGAAGATATTGAGATGGTATTTGTAGCCATGAAGGATGATTCAAACAAAGAAGAAGATAGGTATGTAGAGACTACACTCATATATAAATTTAGTAAGAATGATGTCTGGATCATAGATAGTGGTTGCACTCACCACATGACTGGTGATAAACAAAAGTTTGAAACTTTTGACTACTATAATGGTGGTTTAGTAAGAATGGGTAATGAAACACCTTGTCTAGTTGAAGGTAAAGGAACTATATGTTGAATAACCTAATCAAATGTGAAAATGATTACTGGGTAAAAGGACTGAATTATAATCTGTTAAGTGTTTCACAACTGAATAATATAGGTCACCGAGTAGCATTTAAAAATAAGAAGGCAAAGATATTCAATGAATCGGGAAGGTTGATCGGAACTGGTGAACAGACAAAAGGTAACATTTTCTATCTTGATGAAACTAACACTACTTTTTTAATGGCTAGAAATGAAGGCATATGGTTGTGGCATAAAATATTATGTCATGTGAATTTTGACAACATGATAAATATAAACAATAAAAGAAAATTCAGAGGCTTACCGAGCATGTTTAACCCCGAACATATCATGTGCAAGAATTGTCAAAAAGGTAAGATGAAAAATCCTAGTTTCAAGAGTAAAGACCATACATCTAATGCCATTCTATAATTATTCCATACTTATTTATGTGGACCCACAAGGACAAAGAGTTACTATGGTGATAGGTATTTCATTCTCTTTGTAGATAATTATTTTAGAATGATGACAGTTATGTTTTTAAAAGATAAATCAGAAGCATTCAAAATGTTTAAATGGTATAAGGCTATGGTAGAAAAAAAAGTGGTAAGGAATTGAAATACTTAAGGTCAGATAGAGGAGGGGAATTCATTTTAGATGAATTCACTAACTTCTATAATGAGCATGGGATTAAAATAGATGTTTCTACACCAAGAACACCATAGTAAAATGGGATTGCTGAGAGGAGAAACATATCCATTGTTGATTGTGCAAGAAAATTGATGATTGCAAAAAGCATCACTCAAAATTTCTGGAGGGAAGCTGTCAGTACTTCTGTCTACACATTGAACATAATACAATTGAAGAAGGACACAAAGATGACACCCTATGATATTTGGTATTGTTACACACCCAAAGTAAGTTACTTCAGAATTTTGGTAGTCAATGTTATATTTTGAAAGTTGATAGAAATGTAAATTTGGACTCCAAAAGTGATGAAGGTATCTTTCTAGGGTATTCCACCAAAAGCAAGGCTTATAAATGTCTTAACAAGTCCTCTAACAAGATCATTGAAAGTGCAAATGTGAGAATAGATGAATTTGTAGAAAAGAATGATAAGGAAAGAAGAATAGAGTCAGAGGAATACAACAAGTTTGTTTAAACCAAAGAACCTGACACTCTACCTGAGCAATAGTATATATCTCCCGAGCAACAGAACATTGCACCTGAGCATCAAGCTGCAATTACCAAAAATCAGGAAAATCCTCAAGATGATGTTCTAAGTGATGGAGATCAGAATGAAGGTCAAGATAATGATCAGAATGATGGACAAAGATCTGAACCAAAACTTGCCAAGTATGTTAGAAGACATCATCCATAGAATCAGATCATAGGAGACAAGAAGCATAAAATGAGAACTAGAAGTAAGTCACTAAACACTAGATGTTTAATTTGTGATTTTGAGCCTAATTATGTTAATATTGCACTTGAAAATGAAGAATGAGTAAGTGCTATGAATGAAGAAATAGAAAATATAGAGAAGAATAGTACATGAACACTAGTACCAAGACCAGATGAAAATAATGTCATCGATACCAAATGGATATTCAGAAAAAAGATGAATGAGAATGAAGAAGTCACTAGAAATAAAGAAATATTAGTATTCAATGGGTATGTACAAGAAGAAGGTATTGACTATGGTGAAACCTTTGCACCTGTTGATATATTAGAAGGAGTTAGAATTATTCTTGCTTATTCTGTACTCAAAGGATTCAAGGTATACCAGATGGATGTCAAATATACATTCCTAAATGGAATACTGGAAGAAGAGGTATACATTGAACAAACAAAAGGGTTTGTTGATCTAGACAAGAGAAACATGTTATGTAGACTACATAAAGCCTTGTATTGATTGAAACAAGCACCTAGATCCTGATATGAAAGACTTCACTCCTATCTCATAAGCATTGAATTTGTAAGAACAAGTCAAAACAACAATCTGTACTTGAAGATACCGATGGTAATATTTTGATTGCTGAAATATTTGTTGATGATATCATTTTTGGGGGAAAAAAAATGTTATGTAAATCCTTTTCTAATGAAATGAGCAAAGAATTTGAAATGTTTATGTTTAGGGAGATCAAATTCTTTCTTGGTTTGCAAATTCTTCAAAAAGACGTAGACATATATATCACTCAGTCCAAATACATCAAGGAAGTGCTGAAGATATTCAAGATGGGAGATTCCAAGCTAGTTGCAACACCTTTGGCTACTAGATGTAAGCTGACAAAAGAAGACAAATCAAATGAGGTAAATCAGACCTTGTATAGATCAATGATTGACAAACTAATGTATGTTGTTCATACCAGACTAGATATAGCACATGTAGTTGGAATAGTTGCAAGATTCTCTGCTAATCCCAAAAAACCACATATGACTGGTGTCAAGATAATTTTGAGGTATCTGAAAAACACTGAGGACTATGGCTTATGGTATAACAAAAAAATAAAATTTGAGCTTCAAGTCTATGCCTATGCTGATTGGGATGGAAACCTAGATGACCAAAAGAGAACAACTGGAGGAGCATTCTTCATGGGTAACAGACTTTTCACATGGATCAGCAAGAAGCAAAGATGCATCTCTCAGTCTACTATAGAAGTAGAATATGTGGCTGCTGCTGCAAACTGCTCAAATATTTCCTGGATCAAACAATTGCTGGAAGGTATGAATATGAAGATTCTTGAAGCAGTGATTATCTATTGTGATAATACCAGTGCAATTAACATATCAAAGAATCCAGTCATGCATGCTAAGACTAAGCATATAGCAATCAAGTATCATTACTTACGAGAACAAGTGCAAGAAAAATAAGTGATACTGGAATATGTACAATCAAAGGAACAATTAGCTGATATATTCACCAAGCCATTACCGAAAGATACATTTGAGTACCTGAGAAAGAGACTAGGGGTCCAACCCTTGTCTATCGGTCAGTAAGCTGACTAGGAGATTGCATCAGCCTACACACAATCAGAAGATCATTAATGATTGATGCAAGCACAATAATGGAATGCAAAGATACATCTATACATATCAAGGTACATATCTACACCGAACACTAGAGTCACTGTATTGTTGATGGATAGGGAAATTCAAGGAATATATTATAAAAGGGGATGGAAGATGATATGTAAGAATTGTTTGGAATTTTTTTCAAAGGGAGAGATTACATCATCATCCACTCATTATCTATGGAGAAATTATTTCATTATCATGGAAAGATTCGAAGAGAGAGATTATATCCAAAGGGAGAGATTACATATGAAATATCCATCAAAGGGAGAGCAACAACATGAGGAAGATAATACACACAAAGGGAGAGATGACTTATTGCTGTCAAAGGAAAAATAGATTATCAAGGAGAGGAACAGTCGAGGGACAACACAGAATAGAGATAGAAGCTACTACATCTATCCAGTGAAGGGATTGAAGATTGAAGAACACACTCTGCAAGAAACAAATCTAAGCTATATGAGCTTACCGAGAGCCAAACATTTGTATTGGTTATAGAAATAAAAGAGTTAGGAGAGATTGATGAAATACACTTGACATATTTCATATTGTATTAGTAATAATATAGTGTGATAATGTAGTGTGTTTCCATCAATGCCAAAGGGAGAGATTGATGACATATAACTGATTGAATGTTTGAAGATGTTAAGTTGGTGATTACCAAAATGCAGAAAGATAATGCAAGACATTAAAATAGTTAATGGATTGTATTCTCATTGATGTCAACTTGATATAATTTGATCGATTTTATACAAAGGGTCAAAAGATTTCAGAGAATCAGAGAGATAAATATTATGATTTCAATAATGCATAAAAGATCAACATTCACTAAGTGACTACAAACACCGATGGTTAGTGGAACTCAATGAATAGAGAAACCCAAGAGAAAAGTCACAGTGATGCCCGAGCAAGAAAAATGACAAGCATTACCAATGAGTAGAATCACAAGCATTACCAACAGCCAGAATTACAATGTTACCCGACGGACAGACAACCCCGATGGAGAAGCCCGAGGAGAATTGAAGTGTTGACCGAAGCTATCAAAGAGTTAAAACACCGAAAGGAACTGAAGTTCAAAAATGAAAAAATAATTAGCTGGCAGAGCTAAAGATAGACTTAACTAGTTATTAACATTGTTTTCATCGACAAGTTAAAGCTAGAGATAAGTAAAAGATTTAAAGCTATTTTATCCAGTTCTCAAGAAGATATCTATGAGATAAAACAAGAGTAAAACTTTAAAGAAGGATTGGCTAAGATTGTGGATCACACCAAGAACATGAAAGTCAAGAAGTGAGAAACGATGATATCATGTCTATAAAGAGACAATCTAATTCATTATGAATTAGGGGAGTGAATAGAGAAAAATGATGCTGGAGAGAAATGGATGAAGAATAACTTCATACAGTCCTGATCAATCAAGCTGAGGAAAGAGATAAAGATTTGTGCAGACATTGGGAAACAAAACACAACATCACCAAGCAGAAAGAAGTGGAGTAAAGGTATTGAAAAGATACATTGATCAGAAATGTATAATGAGCTTACAATAGATCTGAAAATATGCAGGTCTAAGTTGTATGTGTGAACAAATCATTTATTGTTTCTGTTTAACCTTTGATTCAGAAAGTCTCTTAACCAAGCTAGATTTAAAGATCCTTTCTATATTTAGATACATCCCAAAAAGTATAAAAAAGTTTGATCATGAAGATAGCATGAGATTCCAGATACCATTTAACAAACTACACTGGGTTTGGTCATAGAAGGTAGCATAGAGATGCCCGATATCAAGTGAAAAACTAGTCTATTTGAATCCTCTAACAAGGTCACACCTAATAGTGTGTTTGTAACCTTTAATAGGGTTGGCTCTTCAGCGAGCTCACTTCAGAAGAGTGAAAATTTTGGGTTACCGGTCCTAAGTGGGTTTTCCCTTAATAGGGTTTCCATGTTAAAAATCCATGTGTCAATGTGTTTATGAGTCATTACTTTAGTGTTTTGCATTACATAATTAATCTGGATTGATCAGTATACACTAAGCAATTTACTAGTTTTTGGTAAATGAAAGACTGCTAAACGGTAAACAATAAGAACAAGGTTTAAAATTAAACTCTGAGCAGTAGTTATTTATTATGATTATTTGAAGGTATACATCTTGTAGGACTGAAGATAACTAGAGGCTTAATATTGTGGTACTAAGTTTTTGGGTTGATTTATTGGAATATTTTTGAGGCCACTGATTCACCCCCCTCTCAATTATTCTAACATTTTCAAGGTGATATCGAAGCGGCTAACCAAGTTTCAAGTTCACTAATTAGTTCAAAAAGTTAATCTAACGGTTGAGCATGATTGAAGGAAAACCTAATCAAGAGATTAAGAGGCAAAAATAGAGTCTATTTAAAGGATAAATTTGAAGAAAAATGGGTGGAAAGTTGAAGTGATATCGAGTGATGTAGTGAAGAGAAAATAAGTGATAATCTGAATCTAAGAGAAAATATTGATGAATTGTTAATGCCAGTAGTCAGAGAGCGCAAAGGGATCTGATCAAGAAAGAGGTAGTTGTAGTTTTATGGATCATTTTACATACTGTTGCTTATTTTCATTTGTAACAACAAAATATCTTAACTGAGTGGACTTAACAGTCTTATTGTAAAATTCTTGAGAAAGGTGACATTATAAAAGAGTTTTCAAAGCCCTCTAACTAGGCCACTCCTAACAGGGTGAAGATCTTAACGGGTCTGAGCTAAATCCCCTAACAGGGTCACATTTAACAAATGTGTATTGTAATCTTTAGCATGATAATAATTTAACCAAGCATACTTCAGAAGAGTATTTTCATTTGTGGATGATGATTCCCACAGAGGGTTTTCCCAAATTGGTTTTCCTTGTTAAATTTGGTTTCAAATGCGTTGAATGATTAATGTGTATGTTATTTACTATTTATGCAAGTTACTGTTTGAGTTATTGAAGATATTTGGTGATTTGGTTGTTGCTGTTGTTTATCCTACCAAGTTGAATCAGAGTTAAGTTTTTAAGTTTAAAGTATCATAGTTTTCTGATTCACCCCCCTCTCAATAATCCAACATAATTAATTCATTCCTTTTGTGAGTACCCTTTTTCAACTAATCTAGCTTTGAATTTATCAATAGTGCCATCAACATTATACTTTGTTTTGAGAAACCATTTAGAGCCTATAAGAATTTTACTTGTAGACAGTTCAGTTAGTTTCCAAGTGTCATTACTCATAATTGAATCATATTCTTCATGCATTGCATTCACCCAATATTTATGATTCTTAACTTCTTCAAAATTTTGAGGTTCATCTACACTCATCACTTGAGCCATTAAACCATAATCATTATGCCTGATTGGTGCCTTGATTTTCCTTGTTGATCTTCTTACCACTTCATTATTGGATGGAGTAGCTTCACCTTGACTTGTTTCATTCCCACTTTAATCATGGGTTTGCTGATCTACAATATCTGAAATTTCATTGTCTTCTTCAAGTATTTTTTCTAGGGAATGGTGTTGTCCACCTTTTCTTCCTCTGGAACATTATCTGCAAATTCATGAAATATAATCTCTTCTAGAAAATACCTTATGATTAGTAGGAATATACATCACATAGGCCTTATGATCGATACAATAACCAACAAAAATACATTTTATTGACTTTGAATCAAGTTTCCTTCTATTATCTTTTGGAATATGATAAAATGCATTACTTCCATGTTTGATGATATAAGTTTTTGGTAGTAATCATGTTGTTGATACTCATGTTTTGTCACTGATGTCAACATATATTTCTGTGAAAGAAGACAGACTAGTTACTTGAATGGAAGGCATGTATGGACACTGTATGGATGAACCAGAATGAGCGAAGTTGGATTTAAGCAGAAGACTAATTTTTTACCTTACATCTAAGGCCGCTTGAATTTATGTTTTATATCATGGATGTTACAGTTGTTTTAGTAAAGACTATTTTTCTGGACTGTGACTGTGATTCTGGACAGAGAAGGTATCTGTGTTTTGGGCATATCTTGCTGAGGAAGATGTTTCAGAACTTGCGAGCTTACTAATGGAGAGCTGACATATGATGGTGAAATGGGTTGAGTTTGTTTTCTATTTGGGTACTGATGACATCAGCTGTGGCGTGTGTTTTGGAGAAGACTTATTTCCTGGCCGACTTCAGACTTGTAATGTGTGGAAATTTATTCTGAGCATGGATTGCAGATATGGAAGGATTTGTAATGAATTCTAAATTTTGTATACTTGTTATAGGTACCATGTGTATCTTAGCAAGGGCTTATGTAATTATTTGTATGATGGGAAACCTTAATTGGATGACCTAGTTAATTGTGTATTAGGAAATCTTAACTGGCTGACCTAATGGGTTATTATAAGAGGGTATATATGAGTGATCTTTTCATTCATGAAAAGTGTGGAAGAGAAAGAAAAGAGAATAGATTTGTGAAGCTGCGAAGCTTGACTACTGGATAGAGAGCAGAGTTGGTACTTCATTGGAATTGACCAAGCAAAGACAGTTGCTGTCAGACAGCTCACTGAATTGTGTATTTGCTGTATACACTTGATGCAGATTGTGAATCCTTGAGGGTGGCTTTAACATTCTTTGGGAAGTGAGCCTTGGAAGTGAGCCTACTACTTTCATTAACTCTTAACAGGGTCTGTCTCCTAACAAAGACTGTGTACTATAATGTAATAACAAGCTCCTAACAGGGCTAATATCTTTTAACAGGGATACTATACTATCAGTACATTATTTTGTGGGTGTTAATTCCCGCCGGGGTTTTACCTTTAACATGGTTTCCTTGACAACAAACATTGTGTTATGGTGTTGGAAATTACTATTGTATGTGTTTGAATGTCGACCTCTAAATCAGCCACAACACAACATAGTCATTGCTCAATCCTTGAATTGTGAAGATGAACATGAATTGCTCATTCCACAATATCGATCGAATTGACCTGTTGCCTCCTATTTAGTTGGGGTGCTTAATTACTCTCAGAATGAGAGCCAACAACCATAGACCATTGCTAAAATGAAGGATTTGAAATCTTTGAAAACTGAAATGAAGCTATTCTATATGAGAGATGCAATTGTAATCTAAGAATGAAGATGTAGATTTTAAGCTAAGAAACTTGAAAAAGATAACATAATTAAGCTATTTGATAGTAAACAAACTAAATTGAGATGAGAATTACATTAAGCTAAATGAAATTACACTAAATATGCAATGAAAGCTTGAAAATATGAGAGAATTGAGACAATAATTTTCTATAGTTTTGGTACTCTAAAAATTGCTCTTTTAAATGAAGGAAAGAAGGTCCATAATATAGAAAAGCCTGAAGAGAGGATGAAGATTTTCTTGGAAAGAAACGGCTGAATCTTCATCTCCATGGAGGAAGGTGAGACAAAATGAAGGAATTATTTAATTAAATGAATGAATTATTTCTACATGGGTGGATTTTTTAATTTGTTTGAATTATTAAATTCTAGTGAGGATAATCCATTCAAATAAATAAATAATATTTAATTCCCTTGATGTGTATTAGCTAAAGGGGGTGGGATTAATTTAATTTAAAAGCACTTAGGACTTTAGAATTAAATTAATTAATCATAGAGATTTTTAGCTAATAAATCTTGAAAATTTAGGAATTAAATATGGTGTAAGATTTATGCAAATTTAGGTTTTCTACATTTGAGACTAAGTCAATTAAAGACAATTAGGAAGGAGAATATGCCTAGTACAATAGGACTTTGATGATGAGAATATGCACCAAAATTAATTAGAATTGTAAGGTGCCAATTTTGGGGTGTTACATTTTGCCCCTTTTTGAATTGATGTGTGAGCAACACGTTGATTCAAAGAATAGTCTGATGTGATAGATGAAGATTTTGGGAGTCTAGGTTAGGTCGCCAAGACACTAATCATGTCAAGAAGCAGAACCATCTTCAGAACGAAGCATGATTCTCTGAAGTATAAGTTAGATTGCGAAGACAATGGTCCAAATACCAATTGAGAGAAGATTGGAATTGAGGTTAGATTTCCCTAATGTCTGCTGTTAGTTGATGAAGATTTAGGACTATCTCCAGAATCAGGGTTAGATTGGCCCAATACGAAGGTTAGCCCTCCGAGATCTGGGTTAGATTGCCCAGATAACAGTTAAAAAGAGATTTTGAGAGATGAAGCATGACTTTTAGGAATTAGGGTTAGATTGCCCCAATACCCAATGGGATTTCAAGAATCATCTCCAGAATGAAGCTTGATCCTTGAGGATCTGAGTTAGATTGCTCAGATACCTAGAAAGATAGATGACAAGATGACAAGATGTGAGGCATCAATATGCCCCTAGATATTCAAGATAATGGAATATCCAATTTTTGACCATAAGGTATGAAAAATTGAATATGCCCCAAGTGATGAGATGCCCCTGACAATGGGGACTTTTGATTCAGATTAGACTGATTCGAGAATGATGTGAAAAGATTCAATGATTCAATCATCTTGCCCCCTCGGGAGCAAAATTGAAAGATGACACAACAGAAAGATGATCAACAAAAAAATATTGTAGATAGAAGTAAGATCAAAGATCCAGAGGAATTTAGAGATAGATCAAGAGAAGGAAGAATCAATTTAGAGTGATCGGGAAGTCCTGTTGACTAGGTTTGGCCATAGTTGACCAAGTTTGACCAAAATTGACTAGAGTTAACTTTTGTTGAAAATATTGCAGAAGCTGAGAAAATGATGATGAGAGATGATTCTGACAAGAAAGCGATGTCAGAAAGTTGACTGCACAAGCATTGGAGCACGTCGGCCCAAAATTTAAAACACGATTTTGAGCTACTTAGGAGTGTCAGATTTCGATTTCGATCACAAAAATGAATTCAGAACCGGACACTTGTGCAGTCAAGAAGAATCCAGGAAAAAAGATGAGAGCCTTCAAAGAATGAGAAGACAATTAAGAGAGAACCAAAACTATCACTATGCAAGCTTAAAATGCGAATGTAAGCCTAAGCTAAATGCAACCCTAGGACTTGGTTGTTGGAATCATTGCATAATTATCATCATCTAGTATTTTTGGAACATCAGAGTCAATACAATCCCTACTGGTGCTACTGCAACCATAAGGATATGAATATGACTTTCATTGGATAAAATGTAGGAAATGAACATAAGCACCAGGGCATAAAAGCCAAGATGACCTAAACATTGTTTCCAGTTTGATATAGTAAGAGTACACAAGTAAACAAATAGAGCAATAAAAATTAAGCAAATATTTCCAACCTCCCCTTGGCGTACAAATAAACAAGATTGAGGGATGTGAGGCTTTTCCACCTTAATGCAGAAGCTCTTATCACATACACCCTATTTATTTGACGCTGTTAGATCATCGAAACCACACCCACAAGCAGTAGACAAAGAAAATATCAATGAAATCCATGAGGACAGACAACATACAAAGAAATATTCAATCATAGCTCAACATGTTTCAAAGTTTGTGAATGTGCATGTGTTTAGGGTGTTGCAAAACACCGTTGTACTTGTGAGTGCATTATGTTTGATTGCTATTGAGAGATGTTTACGTTGTGATGTCCAATGTGTGTTGAAAAACATAGATGTGTCCAAAGAGAGTGTTGAAAAACACTATTTGATTGGGGTGTTGAGAAACACCAGTTGGTGCCAGAAGATAGTTTTCCTTTAAAACTGAAAAGATTACTAACTCGAGTGTAAACTGAAGATACGATCAAAGTGGGGAGCCATGCCCCCAAGTAATGAACATTGATGATTGACTTGACTCATATAGAGAGGATGAATCCAAGTGGATTGCCCCAAGTTATGATGCTGGGATCATGTCAAGTCAGATGGGATCTTGAAAAGACCCAAAGTGGATTGATGTCAAATATGTAGATAGTGAGTTGATGTGAGAAATATCAGTAGTATAGTGAAAGTAGGTAGACACAGTGATAATCACTGGTGACTGATGCAAGAATGATTCTCAAGCATAAAGATCAGTGTGAGATCTAGGCAAAAAAAGGCAGACTCAGTGAGAACCACTGGTGACTAATGTGAAGAGGAGAGAGACTCCAAAAGATAGGACAATGCCCCCTAGACCAAGAAGATGCCCCTGAGTGTGACCATTTTCAATTCATGTGAAGTCAAGAAAAATCTTGAAAATAACTGAGAGCGATTGCATGAGAAAGAAAACTAAAGCAGGAAAGCAAACTAAAGCAGGAAAGTAAACTGAAGCAGGAAAGCAGGAGAGCAAATTTAAAGAAAGCCAATGGATGCCACAATAGATAGAGCATTACGAAACAAGAGGCACCTGTTTACCAGGTTTTCACCATCTTGGCAGAGATTCTATTTTTGCTACCATGACGCCTGTTTACCAGGTTTTCATCAATGACACATTTTTTTCTCTTTTTTTTTTTTTTTTTTGTATTTTTCATTTTTTGATTTTTTGTATTTTGTATTTTTTCAAAATTTTTGGTATTATCAAGGTGCCTGTTTACTAGGTTTTCACCAGGATAATAGATACATCAAAGCACCTGTTTTGCCAAGTTTTCACTAAGATGATCATTTTTTCAGGACATTTTGTAATTTTTAGGATTTTCTCAGAATAGAGTATGTACATGAGCATTCAGAAGACATCTAAAATGTAGAACTTCAGATGAAGAGCATTGATAGGTTCTTTGAGCTATTCCCCCTCTGTGGTAGAGAGTTGGTAAGTGCCAGACCCAAATACTGCAGTTTTAACATATAGACCAAGCCAGTTTGGTTCAAATTTTCCTTTCTGGACCCGCTTCTATTGATTCTTGGGGTTCTCTCTCAGGACGAGATCACCCATTTGGAATTCCCTTGGCTTGACCTTCTTGTTGTAGCTTTTAGATATTTTCTTCTGATATGCTCATAGATGATCAAACACCACTTTCTGACATTCATCTAGTAGTTCAATTTCTCTTGAAGCCAAGATATTCTGATATCATCATCAGTAATGAGGCCCTTCAGAGAGACTCGCAAGGTAGGAATCTCAACCTCAATAGGAAGCACTGCATCTGCACCATAAACTAGAGCAAAGGGCGTGGTCCTTGTTGGTGTCCGTATACAGGTGTAGTAAGCCCATAAATATGGATTAATCTGGAGATGCCAGTCTCATCCAAATTTATGTACTGTGTGGTGTAAGATCTTGAGAATAGTCTTATTTGAAGCTTCCGCCTGTCCATTACCCTGGGGATAATAGATAGAAGACCAGTGCTGAAAAATTCTGAACTTAGCGTATAATTATTTTATATCCTTGTTCTTGAATTGCCCCCCATGGTCAGTGATTATTGATGAGGGTACACCATATCTATAGATGATGTAGTTCAGTATAAACATGGCCACAAACTTGCCATCAGCTACGATGAGAGGCACTGCCTTGACCCACTTGGTGAAATAGTCTGTACTAGTAATTGTTAGAATGAATTTAGAATAACTGAGAGGGGAGGGGTGAATCAGTTATCCTTAGGTCTAGATGTAGAAAATAAAACTTTTCTATATTTCAGATCTACTCGGCAGCAGTAGCATATGTCAACAACTCTAATCATGAAGTTTACTATCTAATGAAATTGCTTGTAGAAACATAATAGTAAAAAAAACCATAATAATTCACACAAGTTGACACAAGTATCTAACATGGAAATCCTTTATGGGAAAAACACCAGTAACATGCTACCAAGTTTTCACTCTTTTGAAGTGAGCTTTGTGAGGAGCCAACCTTGTTAAAGGTTACAATAACACACTGTTGGGTGTGACCTGGTTAAAGGATTTAATCACCCTATCGGGAGTGGCCTTGTTAGAGGACTTAGAACAATCCACCTGAATGTCACCTTGTTAGAGGATTTATACAAATGACTGTTGGGTCAACCTTATTAAAGGATTTAACTGATACAATGGTTAGAAAGTAATCAACAGTTGTGATCTGATATATACAACTTACTTTGCAAATTGAGATCCAATTACAACTCTGATGTTAACTTACTAGATAGCCTGCATTGTCATTTCAACCTTCTGATCTGCTTGGAAATCTGTCAAGCAATCACACATGCAACTCTCAGCTTCTGTATTCAGCCTTCTCTGCTAGATCATGCCAAACAGTAAATCAACTATGCAATCCTCTTGCATACACACATGTACTTCCACATTCAACAACACACTACAACATCCTGAATTAATAACCCCTTGAGGTTATCATATACCTCTTTGTCTAGGTCAAATAAATATTTTGCCGCTTAAACAAGATCGTATATCTTAGGTTAAGTCAGATCCAATGGATCATTCCATCTTTGCATTACATTTACTTCTCCAAATTAGTCTCTAATTAAATCTTGAAACCATGCATTAATTATGGTTACCCACACATTAAATGACGTGGATCAATCTTTAATTAACATTACATATCCTAATAAAATTAACTAAGTTGGCCAGAGATCTCAAATCTCATCATTAATCTAAATCCTGTAAGTCGGCCAACATCACTGTTTCCACTTGGCAATTTCACTGGTGCTTCACATCGAACAACTTTTCTCATCACAAGCAACTTTGCTGGACACAAGAAACTTTGCTCGGCACAAGCCAAACTTTGCTCGACACATAACAGCCATAAAAATTGTCTTTGAAAGATAAACAACTAATTACTTTGCCAGAGTGCCAACTGATCAAGTACCCTTTTAATTTCCTTAACTCAACCATTCACTTGGTCTTCTTTTTAAATCTTCTTCATCAACAGTAGATATGGTACTCAAATAGATAACAATAGTCTCACCAGTTAAGGTTTGATAGCAATGACAAAATAACAATTTCTTGCATTGTCACTTTCCAACAATCTCCCTCTTTGGCATTGATGGCAACACAAAATATTAAAACAATGATTTAACAAGCATAGTTACCATATAATCCAAAAAGTCACCTATGTTCCATGATATGAATGAATCTTCATTAATGTCTTTAGCTTCATTCTGATTCTTATCTGTAAAACATTTCTCCCTTTGTGTCTGTAATCACACTGTAATCATCTGTGTCTAAACATCTGTAGACTCCCTCTGAGTAGATAATCACTTCAATGTTTTTGATAGTAACTTTTGCCTCTATATAGGTAATCTGTCTTTCCCTCTTTCCTTTATGTAATCTCTCCCTCTTGGTAATCTCTTCCTCTAGGAAATCTTAGGCAATCTCTCCCTCTTTGACAACAATGCCAAAGACGTCAAAATCATTATCATGTAGATCTTTAGTATCAAGCTGATCCTGTCATCTTGATTATGACTTATTTTCTTTTCTGTCCTTGTCCAACTTCACAACTTTAGTCATCATCCTAAAGTGTGACTTACTGTGCATCAATGTATCAAGTATTCTAAATGTAATATTTGATGCAACAGTACCATACAAAACTTAATTAGCTTCAGTTAGGGGAATCACCCCCATTTTACCTCATAGATACTCATGAGCATCCTTGGGTAGTGATTTTGTGAATATGTCTGCTAATTGTTCTTTAGTGTTCACATAATCCAATCTCACTTCTTTATTCTGAACTAGCTCTCTCAAGTAATGATACTTGATAGCTATATGCTTTGTCTTTGAGTGCATAACAGGATTTTTAGAAATATTAATGGCACTCGTGTTATCACAATATATGACAACTGGGTCAGTGATTTCTTCCTTCATACCTTTCAGTAGTATCTTCAACCACACAATGTTTGAACAATTGACTGCTGCTACCACATACCCGGCTTCAGCTGTAGATTGTGAGGTGCAATTTTGTTTCTTGCTTGTCCATGAGATCAATCTTTTTCCTAAAAGAAATGCTCCACCAGTAGTGCTTTTTCTGTCATCAACATTTCCATGTTCATTCAGTTTATTTCTGAATACCCACTTTGTACCAATTACATTTTTATCCTTCGGCCTAGGTACAAGTGTCTAAGTCTTGTTTGTCTCAATCTGTTCAATTTCCTCATTCATTGCATGTATCCAATCTTTATTCTCTAAAGCATCTTTCACTGTTTTGGGCTCAAATTCACATAACAGACATGTGCCATTTTTCGACTTACTTTGTGTCATAACAGAAAAATCCTTTGATCCAATGATTTGATCAGAATTGTGGTTTCTTCTCACATATTTTTATAGAGTAGGCTCAGTCCTTGCTATAGGTTCATTGTTTGTATTCAGTTCTGGTTGATCTTGTGACTCGACATTTCCATCAGATAGCTTGGCATTCACTTGCTGTTGCTCGACAACTCCACTCTGTGACTCGGCAGGTGCATGCTATTGTTTAGCAGTAGTCTCAGGTAGTGAATTAGAATCTTCCTCATCTAGATATATGAATGATCCGTAGCTTTCAGGCTCTTGTGTACTTTCAGCTTCATTTCTTTTTGCAAACTCATCAATTCTTACATTTTCACTTTCAACAATTTTGTTAGTGTTAGAATTCAAACATTTGTATGCTTTGCTTTTAGTTGAATAACCAAGGAATATGCCTTCTTCACCTTTAGCATAAAGTTTTCCATTTATGTTGTCTTTCAATATAAAACATTTTCTTCCAAATACTTTAAAATACTTTACACTAGGTGCATAACCATACCAAAGTTCATAAGGTGTAGCATTTGTACCTTTCTTGACTTGAAATCTATTTAGGGTATAGACTGCAGTACTTACAGTTTCTTTCCAATATTTTTTTGCAACATTCTTCTCCATCATTAGTGTTCTTGCATAGTCCATGATAGATCTGTTTCTTCATTCAGCAATACCATTTTGTGGAGGAGTCCTGGGTGCGGACATCTATCTCTTTATGCCTCAGTCATTGTAGAACCTGTTAAACTCATTAGAAATAAACTCTCCACCTTTGTCAGATCTTAAGCATTTCAAACTTTTACCTATTTCCTTTTCAACTTTAGCCAAGTACCATTTAAATAAATGGAATGCATTAGATTTTTCCTTGAGAAACATTACAATCATCATCCTTGAATAATCATCAACAAATAGAATAAAATATCTAGCACCACAATAGCTTCTTTCTTTAATGGGACCATAGAGATCAGTATGGACCAATTCCAAAATTTCCTCTGATATATGTGTTTTACTCTTGAAACTAGACTTAGTCATCTTTCCTAGTTGACATTGTTTACACATAGAATTCTTAGGTTTCTTTAACTTAGGTAGCCCTCTAACCTTTTTCAATTTACTTATGCCTACCAAGTTATCAAAGTTCACATGACACAACCTCTTATGCCATAACCAAACATCATTGTACTATACAAACAAACATGTTTCTTCAGATAAATCTAGATAAAATAAGTTACCTTTAGTCTGATCACCACTTCCAACTAATTCTCCAGTAGAATCATAGATCTTTGCTTTTCTGTGATGGAATTCAACTTTGTCACCAAAAGTGTTCAGCTGTGCAACACTCAACAAATTGTATTTAAGATCATCAACCCAATACACATCATCACATTTGATTTTGTCAGTCAAGTTAATCAATCCTTTACCTTTGATAAGACATGGTGCATCATTACCAAATTTTACATATCCTCGTTGGCATTGATTTAGGGTTTCAAACTTATCTTTGTCACCAGTCATATGATGGGAACAACCACTATCAATGATCCAATGATCACTTTTACTCATATAAGAGATTAATGCAATTTTCTCATCATCATCAGAATCTTCTTTCATTGCAACATAAACAAATTCTATATCACTGTCATCAGAATTTTCAGTGTCATTGTCAAAAGTTTCTTCAGCAATATAACAAGATTTCTTACCTTTGTCTTTGTAATCCTTATATTTCCTGAAGTCTCGGTCATCCTTTCTATCTTTGTATTCCTTGTATTTGTAGTCCTTTCTTTCATCTTTTTC